>VDFB02065609.1:0-29685 GCA_007258455.2 Sequoia sempervirens
TAAGTGTTGCTGCCTATCATGGATTGAAAATGACCCATTCAAAAGGCTACAAGAAGGTATGGCTTGAGGAGGATTCTTTAAATATAATCAATAATTTGAAGAAATGCTCTGCACCCTCATGGAGTATTGAAGCCTTCATTTTAGATGTTATTGAAATCCTCAACTCCTTTGATGAATACTATATATCTCATATATTTCGAGAAGGAAATGGACTCGCTAATATTTTTGCTAATCTTGGCGTAAGGGGTCCTAGGGAATGGGAGGGGAATGACCCTCTTCCCATTGAGGCAATTTTATGTATTAATCACGATGCTCAAAATTGCCAACTTAGATAATGATCTTTTTGTGTTTTGGGCTCGCATGGAAATGTTCACGTGGCATGTAATTATATGGGGTGATGGTGAGCTAGATTGTAATTGGAAAAATGGTACTTCAATGATTGAAGTCCATAAGGGGAGGCCTCTGAAAATGATTACTTACCTCTGCCATATTGCCGATGCCACACGAATTGTGGGCACTTTTCTCTCCTTCTCGAGGTTTCTTCTTATTACCTACAAGGTCCTCAAGCTTTTGTCTTTTGCAAATTCTAGGGCTATGGGTGGAGATAGGAATTGTGCGGAGCCCCTTTCCTATGACTGTGAAGAAAAAGGAGGTTTGGCATATTCTGGAGAAAGGCGGGTTAATACCTTATTTGGAAAGGTTGCATGGAAACAACCCATAGGCGACGATTGCATTTGCTAAAGCTTGGAACAATAGGGTGTTGAAATTAGGGGGTATGAAGTTTGATGTGAATGAAGATTTCATTGCTAATGTAACTAGGCTTTTGACTAAAGGTAAGAAGGTCTATCAGGACAAGAAGGAATCGTAGGTTGCCATGCAAGTTTTTTTCAAGGATGATGAAGCTCAAGACCTTAAGTTGGCTAAAAGTGGAGGGTACTAGAGGAGCTCACTCAAAGCGCTCTGGGGGGATGTGGCTGAGGAGATGAAGCGATATATAACCCTTGAGGGCCAGTTCTCTATGGTAAATGCATATCACTTTGTTCTCCTTAATCATTTATGCCACAAAAAGAAAATTTCATTTCCTTTTTGTCTTTTGGCATCTTTGGAATCTGGGTTGAAGGATCATAAAAGGAGTTCTAAAAACCCTTGTCTGCATGTTGGGATTGTCTTGTTAATCACTAATTATGCTAAGGCCTTTGAGGTTTCCAAACCGCTTGCTACCCCTAAGGGTAAGCAACTTAAACTAGCTGAGGAGTATGATACAATTTCTGAAGAAGAGTCAGGTAGTAAGAAAGATAAAAAGCAAAAAAAAATTATAGAGGAGGAATTTGAAACTGAGGATGACATTGATTATGTCCCAAACTCCCAAGCTTCCTTGAAAGTGGTCTTCCAGCCTCAGGATGTGGGTAGGTCTGGTAAAGTGGAGTTGGGTCCTAATCTGAAGGGATATGAGACTAGTAGCAAGAAAAATGTTGATGATAAGCTGATTATGGTGGAAGCCCTTGTTATGACTCAGAAGGAGAAGGTTATAAAGGAGTCCCCTCTATTCCCTATTGTGCAGACAAAGAGAAAGAAGGACCATAAGGCAAGCAGTAACAAGAAGTTGGCTACTAGGTCTGCGAGCCAGTTGTTGGAAATGCAATCAGACTCTCCCATGAAGGATGTTGGTTGGAAAATTGTTGTGGATTCCCCAGGTGTGGATGTGGCTTCATTGAATAGAAGACGACTTGCTACTAAGGTTATCGTTGATTCAGTTTGCAAGCTTCAAATGTCGACTCCTAGTGGTAAAGGTAAGTAGATTTGTGTTAGTCAGGAAAAAGTTAGCTCTTCTGAGGAGGATACTGCTGTGGGTAAGGATGTGTTCAATTTTGATCGTAAGGATTTATCTAATGTATTGGGGATGGCTAAGGAGAGCTCTATCTCTTTGTTTAAATTGGTTAAGTGGGTCTTTCATCAACTTAATATGACGAATGTTCGGGTTCATGGGGCTATGAGTAAGGTGGGTGAGTCATCGACTTAGAGTCAAATTGATGAGATGTTTGAGTCTTTAAAAAATGTTGTTGAGAAAACCCTAAACATGAAACAGATGTTAGAGATTAGGATTTTGACCCTTGAGGACCAAATGGAAAAACTTAGTGCTAATTTGGAGAAGGGAATAAGCATGAATCTGTTGGAATTTTCCCCCCTGTGGTTATGGCCAAGAAGAGCAAGGAGATGATTCCTAGTGGGGTTGTTGCTGGTGGTGGTAGGCCTGTGGAGGAAGATGTTATTGTTGATAAGGAGGGTGATGTGCATAATGTTTTGATTAGCGAGGTAAATTTGGGTGGTCCTGGTGTGCGTAAGCGTAACAAGATCAAGATGTAGGGTGTTGTTCCTACTAAGGAAATGTCTGAAGTGATGGATGACCTTCAGAAGTCTAGGATGAGCGACATGGATGTTGTTGCTATCCTGAAGAATATGTAGTGCTACATTTTTTGGTCCTATTTTTTGGCTGATGTCGCGTTGATGGTGTTTTGATTTTTGGCTACTGTGTGCCTATTGTTGTTATCTTTAGATACAATTGTTCCTTTTTTGTAAAGGGTTTCAGGGCCCCTTCAAAACCTATTTTACCTCTAATAAAAAACAATAATACCATATAATAATAATATTAGAATAATATAATATATTAATTATTATAAGATAAGATATAATATTATATAAATTGTTATAATATAAATTCTAATATTATATTATAGATATTATTTGACAATAATAACTAAACTATTTATTTATATTATTATAATGCTATTATAATATATTAATATTATATAAAAATATATTATCATATCTAATATTATTATATAATTACATGTATGATAATAATATTATTAGCAATGGTTAACATTGTTTTATTCAACTTTCATGCTTATTAAAAAAAAGGCGATAAAATGATGATGAAAAAAATACCGCGTGGAAAATAAAAAATGCAGCCAACAGACAAAATAATTAAAAGCACATCGATCTTTTTGAGCAAACTTCAATCTCTATCGTCATCAAAATCCAATGAACATAAATTTAAACGGTAAAAATCTGCTGATGTAAAATGGTCATTATGATTGCAACCTCCTTGCATTGGTTATCTACCAATCTCTGTTGTTCAAGGACAAAGGAAGCTTGCAAACTTCAAATAAGACACACCTTCGGCATAAAAATGAGATTACATGCATGCCTTTTCTTTTTAGATCTATAAAATATAGGTCTCTATCCCTTATTTCAAGCCGCATACAAATGAAGTTTTATTTTTTCTTATCAAGCTTGTTCTAATTTTTTTTTTGATAAGATAAGCAACATTTACAGGGTGTTGTACCCTTTACACAGAGAGCCCAGAGGGCCAAAGGAAACCAAATAGAAACAACTAATAGAAAATTGTAGAGAAACAAACATAACTTAGACAACCCCAAAGGAGGGGACCAATCTGACTCCCAGAACTAGAGGCCGAGCAGAGGCAAGGGATTTGGGGAGTCCCTTCTTCTTCCATAGCACAACCAACTAGGAAGGCTCAAAATCTAAATCCACCAAGCAAGGCGAGGGGGGCGGAACCACAACAGCCACCCCAGACAAGGAGAAAACACACAACAAGGGAGAAGGTAGAGCAGATGAGGAGACAAGAGTGATCAAAGGACCAGTAGTGTCAACTGACGAGAGAAATGACACACCAACAACAAAAGGATTCATATAAGGGAAGGTCGGAAGAGGAGCCGAGATAGGCTCCGACACCAAGGGGGTAGACAAAGGAGAGTCACCCACCTCAGAGGAAACATCAGGATCAATGGTGAGATGGCCAAGAGAGCATTCTTTCACCAAGTAGCAACACACTTGTGGCGAGCTAGAGGGCAGCTAGAGGCCAAGTGACCAATAGAGAAACAACGCTTGCACCTAAAAGGGAGACCCTCATAGTCCAAAAGTTGCTTCCAAGGTCAACCCTCCACCATCAAAACCACATCACCAAAGAGAGGTTTGGAGATGTCCAAATCAATTAAAATATGAGCCATCATATTATGCCCAAGGTTCCGAGTTGTAGAATCCACCTTCAAAAAGCTACCAATGGCGTTGCCAATAGCTTCAAAGCAAAAATCCTCCCAAAATTGGATTGGGAGATTCGACAGGCGAACCTAGATAGGTCTAATGTTCAAAGGCTCTGTAAGAGGATTGAAAGAGCGTGACCAAGGCCGAATGAACAGCGAATGAACACCCCACACGAACCCAGATAGGTCTAAATTTGTTACGGTATGGTTTTGATTTTTTTAATTTATTTTGTTTTGCTTGAATTTCAATGTTTAATAATTTGATTTTGGATTAATATTTTTATAGAATGATATTAGAGGCATGCTACTTAACCTTAGAAGTAAGTGTGTTTGGTGGTTTATGAAAAAATTTAATGGAGGGTGAATTTTATGCTACTCATTGATGCTTATTTTATTTTGGACTAAATTTTTTTATGTAGATCATTGTTAATGTTGGCAAGTAAGGGGATCATATTAGAGATTATATGCCTAGATACTTGAAGTGTTGTATTTTTACCCTAGTGTCAGAGATAAGAAGAGAATAACAGTGAGTATAGTAAATTACATGAGTTTGTGGTAGGAAATAATATGTACAAATAATCAATTAAAATTATTACCAACAATAACATACATCATAACAAATTATACATGAGTCCAACCAATGTGTAGTATATTTTTTATCAACTGATACTACATTTACATTGTACAATACTAGTTGTAGACCTTTCTTATGTTTACATTTATGTCTACTTTAGCACCTATATTACATACAATTCTTTCTTATATTCCTATCCTCTTTATTCCACTATTTTTCTCTTATTCTATCATTTTGTTTTCCTTATTTATTTTTTCTATTTTTCATCCCTTCCTACTTTATCTTATATCTCTCTCATGTCTATTTTTCATGCGTGTTTTGTATCTTCTCATTGTGGTACCTTTACTTATACCCATATAAGTAAAGAAAATGTCTTTGTCTTTTGGCTTGACAACTGATGCAATTTCTTTATGGTAGGTGAATATTGTTCTATTGTTAGATGTATACTACTAACATTGTCCCCTTTCAAAATGATGCCTCGTACTCAAGACATCTTGGCTATATCTTGCTAAGATTAACCAAATTTCATATTAAAGTTGTAATAGATTGCTATGTATCATGGAAGGATATGTTTACAGATTCTTTGAATCTGAGTTTATGTATATTTTCCATTGGATAATTCCTTGTTGTAGGATCATTATATAACCATTAATGGTTAGAAAAGTTTGTTCTCCTTTTAGTGTCTCTAGTATTTGTATTAGTGTTGTAATATTATTAATTTTTGTTAATAAGGATGTTAGGTAAGGTGAAGACTGACTACTTCTAGTTATTTTATTTGTACTTTGAGTGCTTCATTTTGGACCTGGACTTGCTAGTACTAAGTATGAAGGCCCTCAATGAATGATATTTGACTTCCCAATCTTGGAAATTGTACATTGATGCTAGCTACATGATTTGATTCTCAAATTGTTCAAGTTGTCCTTTTGGTTCTTTTGTTGTTGCCGATCACCCCAAGCAAAATTAGCATAATGAGATTGCACTTAAATGTGTAGATTGTATATTTCTTACTTCTACCTCCAACTTAGTGTGTGCAATGACACCTTTCTTATTTCTTCAAGCTACTTCTTTATATCTTCTATTACCTTTTTCTCTTAGTGCATTCTCTTGGTTTTACATTTTCTATACAATGTCTAATATGATTTGTTTGGGTTGTCCCAAGGTGGTTGAAGTTTTCTAATTAGCTATGGTGATGATGTTTGCAGTGAATAAATACCTATTCTATTATGCCAACTATATTGACCTACTGCTTTAATAAATCTTATCATGCAATCGATTGTGAAACTTGCACTAAGTTTGTGATTGGAAGTTGTAGACTTGGGGAAGGTAGGAGTGATTACAATTGCTTTTGTTCAACTAGGAATTGTTTTATTTGCTTCCTCATTTTTTGAGATAGAGATGGTGGGGTTAGCTATTCTTTTCAAAAACTTAATTTTGTTTTGCTGCATATTCCTTTTGTTGTTTACCCTCCAATTCTTTCCATGGTTTTTTTGGTAACTTATCCTTCTCCTTTTGTAGCTTTTCTATTTTTTTCTTATCATTTTTTCTTTCTTCAACTTTTCTAACTTTTCCATTGGTAATTTTTGTTCTTCTCCTTTCTCTATGAAAGCATTATAGGCCTTTTGGGCTGCTTTTATAGTATCATGTTTCACTTTTTGTGTGGTCTTCTTTTCCTAGTGGAGGAGTGTGTCTATCCTATGTTAGTCATGGTCTTGCCACTATTGTGTCTAAAACTTGATTTCTTATATCTTCTTCAATTTTTATTGTCTTTGTTTTCTATTTTAGGATTGTTGCTAGTTCCTCTATTTTTTTAAAATTATCTACACAAATGTTTGCAATGAAGTTAGGATGAAATCTATCATTACCTTCATAATTATAGCTTTTCTTTCTTTGTTTACATGTAGTGGTGAGTAGGATGTGAGATGTGAAAAAAAATTGAATATTAATTTTGCATCCAATAGTTCTTCTTTTCCTTTTGCTTTCTTATTTTGTTTATCCTTGTTTTGTTTCTCTACTCCCTATATTTTCTCTTGCTGTGTGTCTTGTTTCTCTATTATTGTGGTTGTTTTTTTGTGGAGACTCCTTTGATACTTTAGAGGTGGTTCCTTTATACTTGCCACATCTTTTCTTATTTCTATATCAACTTGTATAGGTTATATTGTCTCTATTGTTGTTGCAATGCATTTTTTTGTGCTATTGCTTCTTCCTACGGTGAGATGTCATACTTTTCTTCTTTTCACTGCTCATCTATAATGTAACTTCTGTAGCTTCCCCCTTTGGTGATTTAGTTTCCTTTATTTGTGTTTGTGAAGATGAGATTTGCATTTCTTTCCATGTGGTGATTATTTTTCCAATTCTTTTTTCCCTAACAATTAGTGTATTTACAAATATCTTATTTCAAACCCTTGAGATTTTTTTTTTAGGCACTTAGAGCATTGCACTTGTGATTTTATTACTAGTGGGGATGGTGAATCTAAAATTTTAGTCACTTTTGGTGGGACTGAATCCTTTGATATTCCCCATTTCTTATGCAATTTTTTGTTCTTCTCTAGGTGTTCTTGTTGTGCCCTACACCCATGTCTCATCTCTTTTCTTCTCATGTGTTTCCTTAGTGTCTTTCTACTTGTGTGCTCTTTTTATTTTTGGTTTTTATTTTTCTTGATTGTTTCCTTTTATTTTTAATAGTATGTTGTGTTTTGTTGAACTTTCTGGCTTGGTCATTTGCACATTCCTTTTGGGGTATTCTTAAAATTTTGATGTCCCTTTGTTGGACTTTGAAAGTTCATTGTCCCAATATGATTGTTAGATCATTTCAAAAACCTTGATACCTATTCCATGATGTCACCTTGACCTGCTTCCCTAGCTTGGCATTAATGGGAACTTGCTTGCTTATGTTTCTTTCCCTTTTTATTTATTGTTTTCTTTTATTTTCATGTGTTTTTTCCTTTTGTTATTTTCTCCCATGCCCCAATGATTTCAAAATCCTCATTTATGACTATTTTCAATTTGGGGCCAAGGAATTTGCTAGTGCTTGGTGAGAAAATTATAGAGAATTTTTTCATGTGTACACATGTGCAACCATGAGTTCACAGGTGATCTTGTTGAGTTCTTATTTCATGTACTATTCCCCTTCTTTTTACTAGGTAGGGTTTTCCACTTGTTGGTTTGGTTTTGTTGCTTGCTTGTATTGGTGTTTTTCTTTTGTTTTATAGTCTTGTTTGCATGCATTTGTTTATGTTCATTTTGGTTGTGTTTCCTTTGTTTCTTTTCTCTAAGTGTGGACCGTTCATTGTTGACCTTGTGTTTTTAGTTTGTTTCCCTTCAAAAAATTCATTTGTTAGAGTTGAGGACTATTTTTTCCTAATGACTTCATGATTATGTAATCAGGTTGTCAAGCTTTTAGAGTTTGTCACTTTGGTATGCTTTCATCTACACCCCCAAAGCTTGATGCTAGTATCCTTGTAAGATATAATTTAGCTCATCTTGTTCTCATACTTAGAAAAACTTACATATTGTCAGGTTTTTGAGGTGTCGAGGTTCTTCTATCCAAGGTATTTGGTTATTGTCTCTCTTGAAGCTCGATCTTGACAATTATCCAATGTAATATCTTTTCAAGATTGAGGTTTTAGAGTTTCCTTACTTGGGTATCTTGCTAATGTCCTTCCCAAAGGATTACCTTGATGTTTCTAAAGTTAAGCCCCCTTTTAGAGTTGTAGTTTTAGTGATCCTTTATTCCAATAAGAGGTTGTTCCAAAGTTCAACCTTGACCTACATAAGTATAATATATTTTTTAGAGTCAAAGTTTTGGATCTCATATTTGAGTATCCAATTAGCCACTACTTGAAATTCCAATCTTGATGTGTTCTAAAGGTTAACAAGTGTATATTTAATGGTCTACCCCCCATATTTAATCAATGTAACATTTAATTCCATGACAATGTTACAATAATAAATATTTTTTATATTTTTGTGAAAGTCCTTGAATAACTAATTCATTCTCTATCTCAACACAATGAAACAAATATAAATGTCCCTTCATTATCTTCTTCTACAATAATTGCATAAACATGTCCTACATTGCATTGTGCATTCAATAATATTAATTCAAAAATAATATAAAAACACTACATTAAAATAAAATATTAATTTGATTAAATAATGCATCTATAATACTTGGTTGAACTAGGTCCAAAATATGGTCATAGTCCACTAATGGATCCATTTTGTGGGTTGTAATGATCCTAAAAGTCAATACGTCTTGAGTGGGCTTAAATTATTAACACACCATTCATCAACCTATTATTTTGATTTACACACATTCCATGTACAATATATACATGAAAAAAAAAATCATGCCACCTACCTTGTATGAATAGTCTAGGAAACCTATATTTGAATTTTTAATAGAGTGGAACTCGCTCGATCCTATCAATGTACAACAATCTTCATATTTTCTAATGTTAGCTTCATGTATCAACCAAAAAAATCTATGAGCTATAGAATTACTTTCATTACCTATACCAATTATAGAGTTATACCATTAAAAAATGGATTTTACAACTATTGTTGTACGTTTTTATTTTCCTACTAGGTTAATTTATTTTCCCTTAGTTATACATTTTCCCTACACTTTTATTAAGATAATGAAAGGAGCTTATCATTTAATAAATAAGAGATATGTAGGAGTTTATGGTGAAATCAACACCCTAACATCACCTGCAAGACAACAAACAACTTCCACAAGAGAGAAATGACATAAATATCATGCTATGATTATGGATGCCAAATTGAATATATCAATCTAGTGTTTCTTGAAGTTTCTAGGATGGGGATGACAGGGGATGGTGAGACGGGTCCCCAAGTACCCAATTTTTCATGCCAATTTTAGGGATGGCTAGTGGACGACAAAGGGGATGATTATATAAAATATAGGGAAAATTTAAAATATACAGGGAAATTTTAAATATTCATATGAAAACATGTATAAAACACACATATATGCATTATAGAACCTTAACATATAGCATTTGTGTTCAAAATTCATTTTCAATACTCAATATGCATGTGATATTAAAAAATAACATACAAGTTATAAAATTATAACAAAATGGCTTATATTGTTTCCCCAAACTACTATTTTTTATAAATATAGAGGTCGTTATTCTCAAATATCACTTATGGAATTTTTCCTTCTTATTTTAGTTATTGAGCTTCATCTACATGTCCAATCTTTTCTGATTATCTTGCTCTCACTCATGTACATTACTTTTTGTAGCCTTTTTAATTTCATTTCAATGATATAGAAATATAATTATATGATATGGTATTATCTAGTAGAGGGTAAGAGGTGGTAGCCTCTAGAGTAGTCAATCTAGCACTTTCATTGAAAGAAGGCCACTGATGTTAAATCTACTAACAAAAAATGAGAACATTTGGGGTTATTACATCTATAGGAGATGACCTTCTTAGCTTCTAATACGAAAAAAATATGAGCTAATAAATACAATCAAGAAGAAGAGAGATGAAAGTGTTTGCTACAACTGTACATGTAGATTTTGTTTTCTTACATATATAATACACATACTCTCTCTGTCTCTCACACACACATATAATACACATAGGATGTAGCTGCACTTGCTATATTTGTGGCAAGAAGAGTAGGATATGGATGGAGGAGGCTCAAGAAGAAAATAAGGTATTGTACAAATTTCAGGTGTCTTCCTCCCTTTGAATCATGCTCTTCTTGTAGTAGCCACAACAAGTGCAGATACGTCTAGTGTAGCCTGTATATGCATATAGTAAATAAGTGTACATTATTTAAGAGTTTGATTTTTTTAATGTAAAATATTGTAAATTCATGTAAGCTCTTCTCTTGCATTTTGAATGATTTGGAGAATTAGAAAGGGTTTGCAAAGATTTAATAACCTTTTCATATTACATATGTGTTTTGTGAGATTTGGGTGATTGCAACATTTCTGGTATTTCTGACTATTTCAACACATCTAGGAGGCTCAAAAAAGTCAATATTGTCTTTCATTTCATCTAATTTGGAGATCGTTTAACATAGTTGCAAACAAGGGTTTGAAGCTCATATTTGGCGAGCAAGTTTTTGCATGAGCATTTTTAGCCAAAAAAGACTTTGCATTACATTCAAGAGGCTGAGGAGATAAATTTTGACATTAAATTTTCCAATATTAGATGTCGAGAGCTACCAAGGAAATTTTTTCCCAGGGGAGTTGCATGACCCCCCAACGTCAAATTCATACACTTTTATTTTAAAATCACAAAAAATAAAAAAAGCACTATTAAAGGTGTTAAATTCTTTTTGAATTAAGTGCTTAAGTGCTTAATAGCCTTGTACCCAAGGGTTGATCCTGGTCTTTAGAACCGTGATTACTTAGTAGAACTGCCAACAATCCACTTAATTACAACCATACACAACTTAACCATGATCAAAGACCTCCAAATCACGAATGGTCAATTGCATAAACCACCAACTCTTCACCAATTTTCCACCCTCCAATCACTTAGTTGCCACTTAGTGGCCACCATTGTCAGTGGTGCAACCCGGGGGTTGTGAAGGCTATCCAATAGGCCAAATTGGGTCTTTTTCAAAATTTCATAACGCTTCACCATGGGTCCATTTTTCAAAAACAAGATATTGTCAGAAAGCTAGAGACAAGAACTTTCCATCCACAGAGGTACATTGAAAATATATTTTACCATTTTTTGCAAGATATTTCATGTTGAAGTTGTTTGTTGCTAATTTCTCCAATAGGTCATATCTTTCACCTCAATTCTCCAATTTTTGAAAATAAATAGGCACTAGAAAGGTGGTGAAGATCACTACACAACTATTAGGCTAACTTTTCCAAAGATTGTGTCAAGTTAATTTTACATCAAAATTTATAATTTTTTATATTGTGAGCCTATTTTGCATTGTATCTTGGAAAAAAATTGTAAATTTGCTAAACTATAAAGTGTCAACCTTATAATATTTGGGAAAAGTGATTTTTTGATACTAGTGAAAAAGGTGGAGATGTTTTGGCATTCTTGTGTTCACTTTCTTTCCACACTTCCTTTTGTATCTCTTCATCATTACACAAACAAATATTGAAATAATGAAGAAGGAACCATTTAATGTGTTGTCATTGATGCCAACATTGATTGTTGATAGTTTCTCTAATCTGGTGAACAAAATGAAGATACCTTAATCCGGTATTTTGATCCACAATTTATCATGTCATAAGATTAACTCATGAGGTTTTAATATTTTATTCTTGATTGCTAAGTGCGTCTATTTTCAAGGTTTCAATGATTTTGGATGCATAGTTTGAAAGTTACAAGAGACAGTTGTTTGACATTCAATTTTTGCTTGATATAGTGTAAATGAGTTTGTGTAATCTGGTTCATATTCCTTCAGTGGTTGGATTCAGTCTTTACAATTTTTGGATATTACTTACAAATGTCAGTACACTACATATATTCTAGATGGCGAGTGATTATATGATCATATGGATTGTTGGTGATTGATCAGATGGCTTATTAGACATTGTGTCCTGGTAGTGAGCCTTTGTAATATCTTATAACTAGTTATAATATATTGTGTGCTAATCCTCACTGTGGTTTTTCCCTTCTTGGGTTTTCCATGTAAAAATATTGGTGTTCATGTGTCATGTGATCTTTGTGAAATTCTTATGCTTTCATTCAAAGTTGCAATTAAATATGCTTTGCTAATTGGATGGATTGTGATTAAGTGGTTTAATAGAATATTGATTCACCCCCCCTCTCAGTATTCCAGGTGTTCAACAACAATAGTTTATATTCTAACTACATACAACTATTTTGAGTAGAAGTCTAAAATAAAAGTTCACTTAATAAGTCTTGGTTTACATAGAATAACAATTTGATTAGAAACTAAACCTTCTAAAGATGAAGAAAAGCCTAAGTGGCTTGATAGATGTGATGAAATATATGTAGCATTTTTTTTGTCTGTATCTCGTGATTTTCTCTTTCATATTGAATCCTTAAACAATCCAAATAAAATATGGAAAAATATAGAATCTCTATTTGGTACTCAAGTTGCTATGAGGGGTCATATGTTGGAAAATGAACTAATTAGTTTAAGTCTAGGAAACTTCATTATAGTTAAGAATTTCTTCATCAAAGTGAAATAACTAAGGCTACAACTAAAGCAATGTGGAATTCATAAGAAAGATGAACAATTGATTCTAAGTATTTTTTCTAAGCTAAGTTATGAATACTCAGTATTTGTTTCTACCTTCTATGACTATTTAGCTCCTTTTCCTAGAATTGCTCAAATATGTCTGTGTTCAAGGAACTAAGTTTGCGCTCAATTGAAAATTACAAATAATAAGACAACACATTAACAACATTAAGTTTCAATATTCCATGATAATGAATTGTTAATTTTTTAGATTGAAATTGTGTATTTTTTGAATCAATGTTTCAGATCAAACTCCATGATCCATCATTAGGATAATTTGCATGCAACAAGAGAGAAAAATAATAGAATGAGATATCATAATTAGGAGGGAATAAATAGGTGATGGGGTTGAGAGGACTAGAGGCACCACACTAAAAATTGACCAAAAAAACACTAATAAAATGAAAAAAATAATATTCCTTAGTA
Source organism: Sequoia sempervirens (assembly GCA_007258455.2). Lineage (NCBI taxonomy): Eukaryota > Viridiplantae > Streptophyta > Pinopsida > Cupressales > Cupressaceae > Sequoia > Sequoia sempervirens. The sequence continues at coordinate 13,289 of VDFB02065609.1, forward strand.
AAAAGAAAAGGATCAATGAGATAAAAAACAAAGAATAAAAATTAAGCCAATAGATTCTTAAAAATAATTATTAAAAATCTAAGACTCCAAAATGTAAATATATAAAAAAATAATAATTAGAAGACTATAAATAATTAGCATATACATTTTATGCATTTTCAAAGTTGTGATTGTGCAAGTGTAAGATAATAATTCATACCTAGAAACGAATAATGGGACAACAAGAATTTTTGCAACCATAATCCATTCATTTATTATGACAATTTTATCTCCTCTAGTATTTTGGCTACCATCTTATAGGTGTATTTTCTTCCATACACCTTGTCATATATATGAAGGGATCTACAACAAGTGCAATAGATAATGCTACTAAAATTTGCCTCTCTAAATCCTCATCCTCGCTACTATTATGAGCATGATAACTTGTAGCAGTAGTAGTCATCAAAAGATAACCATGACCCCACCAAAATGGCCACATGTATCATTTTATTGCATGATGTATAAAAGTGAATTTGCATCTCCTATGTAAATCCCCTTTTTGCCTTTACCCACCTTAGAAAACCAAGTTCAGAGGATTAATTCGACCTAAGCCCACTATTGGCATCCCACTTGGCACCTATTTTGAGTGTCAGTGGAGGTGTTTCTATAAGGGATTCCTGCATGGCATGCAGACATCCGTGAGACACACTTACATCCCTAGAAGATTCTTGTGGCTGAACCTGCAGAGGTGTTACTCTTCCCATTGGTAGTGAAGTTGTAACACCTTCGGCCGACCGACCCGAATATGGCCATTTTTCTTCATTCCTTCTTCAAATTCATCTCTTGAACAAGCTTTTCATCTTCTACACAACTTTCTAAGCATTCAGTTACACTCTTCATCACTTCAAGCTTTCATTCTTGCACTCCAAAAAATCACTTTCTCACTCACTTCAAGAATCAAAGCATTCCATTGTAGCAACTTGCCTCATTGCATTACTTTGATAGAGTAGGTTTGGGACCACATCATTGTTGTAGAGGCTTGAGTTCCTATCATTGCTCCCCCAAGAAGCCTTGGGTGCTCTTGGTGGAGGTGGTAAGCTTCCCTGTCCTCCCCTCTATCACTTGGTTGAGTAGAAAAATACTTCTTTGTAGTGTTTGTACTCTCTTTATTATACTGTTTCTTTATCTCATTTCCTTGGCTTTCCATGGAGGTGGAAACACCTAAATGGAGGTCTAACTGAGGTAGGCCCCTATATAGCCACCCAACATTTTCCCTTTTTTTTTCTATGTGTAGGTGTGTGTGCTTCTCGTAGAATCAATTGGTGAACAAATTCCTTGGTGAGATCCTCCTCACTTTCTTTACTCTTGCTATCTACTTTACAATCTTAGAAAGTACTTCATTCATTTATTTGTGTCATTCTATCCCTTTAGTTAGTTAGCTAGGCCATTAGTCGTTTTAGTCAGTTTGACCTTGTCTTTGCTATTGTCTAGCCGTACAGATGCCAAAGCACTTTAGAGACACCAACGCACCTCACTGTTGTCCAAAGACTACACTTCCATCTTCAGGTAGAGAGCTCCTTGAGGCACAAAGTTGAACCTTAAAACTGACTCACCTAGCCCCACTTTCAAACTCAGGATTGCAGAGTGATTGCAGGATTTTATAGTTCTCATCATTCTCATCTTCATACCCTAAACATTTCACTTAGTTGAGGTAACTTAGGGAAGTCTCTCGCATCTTGACCCTTTGTGACCTAGGTTCTTGCACATGGTGGTCCCCCTCTCTTACATTTTTGGTAAACCGAACATGAACCAACATCTGTTCATCTATCGGTGTTGAGGCTTCCCTTAGGTACTTCATTATTGTTGCATTCTTGAGTGCTGTGAAAGTTTATGAGCATCACCACCCAATCCACAACTTCTAGGTATATCGTGAGGACTAGAAGTGTACAACACCTCCCGATGGATAGGAAAAAGGTCTTGCTTGGTCTCTCTATAGGGATTTTCTTTGGTCTTACCATTAGTTTGGCTACGCAGGAGTAGCTATTGAGGAATGAGATGGGATTCGCTGATGAAACTGATCACATTCCCACTCCTCCTGCGTCTCCTACACCATCATTGGTGGACAAGCATGAAGCCATTTAGATCCTTACAAAATATGTGTCCACCCTTGCTAAAGGACTGGGTGACCTAGAAAATCATTTTGAAAGAAATTCAGAGATGGCTAGAGCCGCTCAAGTTGTTAGTGAATTAAGACATATGATGGGTAAAGATTGAATAGGCATCAAGCTTCTAAGTAGTCTCCTCGGTCTTGTCGAAGCATCCGATCCTTTGAGAAACCCTAGCTTTGTATAAGGATTCACCTTCAAAGAGCATGAGGGACAGTTAGGAGTATCAATGCCTCCCACTTTAATTTACATGGCTGATGTGGTCCCTTCTATTAGTATCCCTTCTGTCCCTGAGCAACCTAAAATATCAAAGTGAATAAGGTCCCTTTGGGCTTTATCTTTACCCCTTCTGTCACCTCTGGTGGTGGAGGTTTTGGTAGATTGAGTGGTGGAGGCTTTGGTAGTGGTGGTGGCTTTGATAGCAGAGGTGGTGCTAGTAGAGGCGGCTCTGGTAGAGGTCATGTCATTAGTTTTGGTGGAGGCCCTACTAGCAACAGTGGCTCTGGTGGTGGCTCTAGTGGAAGTCATACTAGTGGTGGTTTTGGAAGTCAACTTGGCAGTGGCTCTGGAGGAGGTTCCTCTGGCCCTCTATCTTCTAATGACCCTAATCTAAACACTCTGCTTTAGAATATGGGTAAGATGCGAGCTAGTTAGTGAACCTTTCCCAAGCCTCTGCCTAGCCTATCTTCCAACCTTTCTTCTGACATAACCCATTGTTGGTTGCCATCTTGAACACTCCTTTCCCTCATGGAATGAAGATCCCTAAATTTGAGGAGTTCGGTGGCAAGGGAGATCCGCAGACACATGTTTCTACCTTTAACACCCTTTGTACTGACTTCTTCCATCATGATGTGTTGATAGCTAAACTATTCTCTTGATCTCTCAAGGAAACAACACTTGAATGGTACTATTCCTTGCTTGACAATTCTATTTTCACATTAGACCAACTTGTAAATTAGTTCCTTAGACAATTCCAAGTGAACATCGAATTGAAAATGACCTTTTCGGATCTCGCCCGATGTAAACAAGGAGATAATGAAAATATTACTAATCTCATAGCACATTATCAAGTTATCCTTTCACAAATCTCGTATCAGTTGCTCAATTCTGACATGCAGAAGGTTTTCATAGGCAGCTTACAAAGGCCTCGACAAGAGAAGTTTACCCTTATGAAGTATCCTTCTTTCACACATTTGTGTGCAACTTTACAAGAGTACTAGCAAACAACAGTTTGAGGGATCCTCTTTGCATTCCCATTCTGAGGGGAAGTCCATCATATCAATCTCTCGGAAAGGTAAAGCTGTTGCGAATATAGTAGCCGTTGTTGATGACAACAACCTCAAGCACAACCAAAAGTTCACAAAGTTGTCAGAATCTTATACTTCCATCTTATAAAAGCTATTGAAGGATAAGATTGTAACTTTACCGAACCCTACACTTGTTAAAGAACCCTAACCTAATTGGTATGATGAGAGCACTTATTGTCAGTACCATTGAGTTAATGGATATGATACCAAACATTGCATGTGGCTGCATCATGAGATACAAGACTGCATCGAGGATAGTACCATTTGTCTCGATGGGAATAAAAAACCACTAATAAATCAATGGTGAAGGCTAATAGTGAATTGTAGATATACATGGACCTATTTCTGTTACACTCTGCTAACATGATTATTTATCCCACTGATTATGTTACCCAACCCAAGGCTTATGTTAATATGGTCACAATAACTTCCACTATTCCACCCACACCTGGTTCATCGGATGTTACATTTACATCACAGGTTTACCCTTAAACAACAAACCTTCACCTCTCTACATTCCCGCTCATGTCAATGGTAACATTGTGACAGGAGTCTTGATTGACCCTGTGAGCTGTGTGAATGTTATTATTGAAGAAACATTGGTATTAAATTCATTGAAAAAGGAAAAATATGAAGAAACAAAATCTACCATCCGTACACATGATGGTATGATTCTTAAACCTTATGGCTCAATCACCTTGTCCATCTTGGTTGTACCTAGGGCTATTGACATAGTCTTTGATGTTATCCTAGAGTTGGATCTATTCAGAGTGATGCTGGGCATTCCCTAGTTAGCTTCCATGAATGGGATCACTTCCATTATCCACAAATGTTTAAATTTTTCCCATGAGGATGTCGTGCATGTAGTCCATGACACCATATATCATCCCTTGGTGTCTCATGGTGGATATTCATTGGATCACTTCTAGCTCTCCTTGGTCGGTCTGCTTCCTCCGATAATGAACTTACTTTAGAGGGAGCTAGCATGGACTTCTCCTTCTCTTCTCAAGAAGAGGAGGCAACCGATTGTTCTATCATGGGAAGCATCAACTTTGGCTCCCCTTTTCCCCTAGTTTTATACTTCACAAGAACTATGTGAAGTATAAAACTAGGGGAAAAGGGGAGCCAAAGTTGATGCTTCCCATGATAGAACAATCGGTTGCCTCCTCTTCCTGAGAAGAGAAGGAGAAGTCCATGCTAGCTCCCTCTCCTTATCATAAAGGCAAGGAGAAGGCTACACCAACCACTCCCTCTTCTCCAAAGAAAGAAGAGAAGCCCATATTGGCTTCCTCTCCTTCTCACAAAGGTAAAGAAAAGGTAACTTTTCTCCAGACCACCTCATCCTCTCCCCTTTCCTAGGAAGAGTACTGGATGAGCAAGCCTAGTGGCTACCCACTGAGTTTGATGATCCCTCCTTGGCATAGGCCCAAGATTAGGATCGCGGACCTCCCTAACGAATATCTTGGATTGTGGTTTTGATATATATGGTTGAAAGAAAGGTTATCATAGAGAATTCAATCCGTAGTCTCCTACTGTTCCTACTCCTAAGGTAGTGAGTGTAAAGAGGCCCACCACCGAGGCTCTTGAGTCGACTCCTCCTGTCACTCCTCAACCTATTCCTCCTATTCCCATGTAGGAACCTGTTCCTCCACTTGAAATGATCGTAGTGGACATTCCTATGGTTGAGTAGGAACATGTTGCCCCTTCAGAAATTCTGACCTCTAACTCCATGAGTTGTAGAAACCTCTTTGCACGTGAACACAAGTGTTGACGAAAGGCTCTCCTGGTTGAGCAGGCCATGTCACAAAAAAAGGAGGAAAGAATGACTGCTCCAGCTTTAGAACCCCTGCAACATCTTCTTCCTCCCTTCCTTTTGCTTCTCTCTAGTCTGGTCTACTCCTGGCTTATGTTGTGAGCACAAATGGGCCTAACCCTAAACAAGTACAGGTGTTCATCGCTCCTTCAGTGGAGTTGCCTTTGCTGATGTTTTTTTTTTAGATATTCAACCCTTCTCGAAGCCTATGGATGTGGTTAATACTTCAGTTGTATCTGATGTGGTTCTTTCTTCATCTTTTTCTGCACCGTTAGCTTTTTCTATGAGGAGTTCATCTCCTCAAGTGAAGAAAGAGGCAGAGGGTGGTCCTTCTAGCAACAAAGGACATAAGAGGAGCCCACTCCTTTGCAAGGTGGTCTTGTGTTGAATTTTTCTGTCCTTGTGACAGAACCAGTCTCGACTTCCCCTAAGTTCATCATTGCTCTCAATTCATTCGGCAAGCTTAGCAGTGAACCTCAGACATAGCCTATCATGTTTACTGAAGTAAGACATGGTGCTTCTGTTGGGTGCATGTTTAACTCCGTGGATGAGGTTCCAGCCTTGTCGGCAATATTCACAAAATTGCTAACTTTGACTCCATAGGAGCTCGGTAGAGAGGACCTTTAGGGGCCCTCTTCCTTGGCCCTTATTGCAGGAGGGATAGATGCTCATCCTCTTAACATCCCACCATTGTAGGCTCGTCCTCCTTCCCCTTATGAGGATTTAGATTGGGAAGCAGATGACCTCTTGGCCGATCAATGTTAGGAGGAGGACCTTTCTTGATCTTGTGTGTGTGTGTGTTTTGTGATGTGTTCCCTTGTGCTTGTGGTATGTGTGCCTAGATTACCCTCGTCACCCCCGTTGGTGCTTGGATATAGGTGTGGTTTTTGTATCATCATTCTTCCATGTTTGTGCTTGATTTTTGTTAAATTGGGGACGATGCAAAGCGTTGGGGGCATTTAGGCTCTCCTTCCATGTTAACCCAATTTTTTAATTTTTACTTTATTTTTTGTGTATTCTTCCTGATGTGGTCAAGGATTGATGATCTTTCACCTTGCATTGCAGTTACCTATTATTATATGAGCTCAGACAGATCTGACCCTGCTAAACCAGATCCCCCTGTGTCCTTTGTTTGTATTTTTCTTTTCTCTTTTTCTTTCCCTTTGTCTTTTTCTCTTCTTTGCTTGAGTTGTCCCTTCTATGTGTGACAACACTCTTCTTCAACATTTTGATTTTCAGAAAATGAATTCATTGACAACGAATCTTTTCTCGAAAGTCTTCACAATTTTTTTCCTTAGAATCACATTCTCAACTTGGAACCCTAATGAAACATGTTTCCTTCATTACGGGTTCATAAAGAAAGGACTTGAAGACCTTCCTCTGAAGTGGGAACAAATTTTATTTCCCCTCGCGTGGGGGCATATCCTTCCTTTTGAATTCCTTGATGAAGTGAACATCTTTCAAAAGGATTCCTTGATGATGAATCACTCTAAGAAGAACAACTGATTTCAAATTGTGTGTCCATTGAGTGGAACCCCCTTCTTCCTAATGGAAAGTTCCCAAGGGACCCTTCTTTCAAAGTCTCTATTCTGAATGGAATTCTTTCACATCTAGCCTGGGAGCAGCTCGACTAGACTCATTCCATTCACCCTTTCACATCTAGCTTGGGGGTAGCCTGACTAGACATTACCTTTCAAACAGTGCATCCCTTGAGTGGAACCCTCTCCTTTTGAAGGGTTCTTGAGGGACCCCTTTGAAAGTTTTTGATGGTTTGTGTAACTATTTGCTTATTTTCCTACACATCTGATTTTGACATGTTCTATCTATGGGTAGACATGTTGCCACTTCTCTACTCTACAGAGTCTGCTTTCTTGAGCTCCTCCATTTGAGAGATCTTGGGGGATGCCTCCCTGCAAGATAGAGAACTTGTAAGATGCTTTCCTTTGAGCTTCCTCCATGTGAGAGATCTTGGAGGTGGTTCCCCTGTAGGACTGAGAGCCTATAGGGTGCTTCTTTGGGTGTTATCCATGCTTGAGTTCATGGAGAATACCTTCCCTATAGGACTGAGAACCTATAGGGCCCTTCTTTGGGTATTCTTCATGCTTGAGTTCATGGAGAATACGTTCCCTATGGGACTGAGAGCTTGTGGGGCTCTTCCTTGGGGCTTCCTTCATGTGAGAGATCTTGGGGGTTTCCTCCTTGCAGGTCTGTGGGCATGTAAGACACTTTGTTTTTCCAACTTTGTAGTTTTGAGCAACTATGGAGTTCTTTGCTTTTCCTGCACCTTCAAGTGCGTGAGATCAAGTACTAATTCCTTGATGATTTAGGTATACATTTCTAACCTTTCTCTCTTCTTGATCTACTTTACCGAGCACTCATCAATATTCGTGCTTGCTAAAGTGGGGGAAAATGTATAAGAGTGAATTTGCATTTCCTATGGAAATTCCCTTTTTGCCTTTACCCACCTTAGAAAACCAAGTTCAAAGGCTTAATTCAACCTAAGCCTGATGTTGGCATTCCACTTGGCGCCTATTTTGAGTGTCGGTGGAGGCATTTTTGTAGGGGACGCCCACACGATGCACGAAATTATGTGCAACACACTTATGTTCTTGGCGGATTCCAACGGCTGAATCTGCAGAGGTGTTACTCTTCCCATTAGTAGTGAAGTTGTAACACCTCCTTCAACCAACTAACTCAAATATGGCCATTTTCCTTCATTCCTTCTTCAAATTCATCTCTTGAACAAGCTTTTCATCTTCTACATAACTTTCTAAGCATTCAATTGCGCTCTTCATCACTTCAAGCTTTCATTCTTGCACTCCACAAGCTCACTTTCTCACTCACTTCAAGCATTGAAGCATTCCATTGCAACAAATCCTCACTGTGTCACTTTGGTAGAGCATGTTTGGGACCACACAATTGTTGTAGAGGCTTGAGTTACTCTCATTTCTCCCCCAAGCAACCTTGAGTGCTCTTGGTGGAGATGGTAAGCTTCCCTCTCCTCTCCTCTATCACTTGGTTGAGTAGAAAAATACTACTTTGTAGTGTTTGTATTCTCTTTATTATACTGTTTCTTTATCTCATTTCCTTGGCTATCTATGGAGGTGGAAACACCTAAACAAGGGTCTGACTGAGGTAGGACCCTATACAACCACCCAACATTTTCCCTTTTTTTCTGTGTGTAGGTGTGCATGCTTCTTGAAGAATCAACTGGCGAACAAATTCCTTGGTGAGATCCTCCTCACTTTATTTACTCTTGCTTATCTACTTTACAATCTTAGAGAGTACTTCATTCATTTATTTGTGTCATTTTGTCCCTTTAGTTAGTTAGCTGGGCCGTTAGTCATTTTGGCAGGTTTGACCTTGTCTTTGCTGCTGTCCATATGAACACCAACACACTTTAGAGATGCGAGCGCTCCATGCTATTGTCCAAAGATTGTGCTTCCATCTTCGGGAAAAGAGCTCCTGAGGCACAAAGTTGAACCTGAAAATCAGCTCGCCTAGCCCCACTTTCAAACTCGAGATTGCAAAGTGATTGTGGGACTTTATAGTCCTCATCATTCACATCCTCATACCCTAAACATTGCACTTAGCTAAGGTAAGTTAGGTCAGCCTCTCGCATCTTGACCCTTCGTGACCTGGGGTCTTGCACGCGATGCTCCCCCTCTCTTACACATGACTAGGTTGCTCCTCTTTTCTCACATCTTTCATGTCTTTCAACCCCTTCACTCTCTTTCTTTACATCTTGACATGAGGTTTAAGGGAAAAAATTCATGTTAGGAATGATATGAAACTTAAATTCAACGCATACACAATTGTTCTTCACTTGGATGAGAACCAACTAGATTAGCCATGCTTCCCTATTGCTCTAAATTGACCAATTGAAAATATATTTTTGAGAAATCTACTTAAAATTCACATGTTTCAATTGTCATACACTTAATAGAAACTTATACAACTCACCCCTACAAAAAAAGATACTAAACAGTTGTATTAATTTTACAAACCGAACCTTAGATTTGACTATTAAACTAGAGATATTGAAGAATACATATTTTTGAGATTGTTGAAGCTTCCAAAGAGTTCCTAAAATATAAGTTTAAGACTCAATACTTTTACACAAATCTCCCTGCCCTAAACCAACATGAAATGAATTCCTTAATCCCTTGTCTTGAACCTTTTGAGATGCCCTTTACAATCACAATCTCATTGGTTTCAACAAGATTGCATTTGTAGACTTCTCTAAATCCCCTATTAGAATTAGGTGTTGTACACCTTGCATAATGTTTGTAATATTTATTTATTTTTATTATGTGTGTGGTGCACCTAGGGGTTTCTAGGTGAACGTGCATCACAAGGAGTTATAATGTTGGGGCCACTTTGTTGTATGTAACATTGGGACATAATTGTCAAATGTAATTATTTAATATTGGGGAATAATAAAAATAATAAAGTACCCAATATTAAATGTGGGGTCACATGATGTAGTATTTTTGGGCACATGGTTTATGTAATACCACTTGGTGGTTTTGTGGGAGCTTGTTTCTATAAAAGCAACCACATGGGTAGTTGTTTAGGGTTGGATAAAGGTTGGATCAAAAGTTGGTCAAGGTTGAGCTTGTGCATGTGTGAGGGTTTGAAGCATGGCATGGGATGTGTGGATTCATGCTTGGTCACATGGAATGCATAGATAGCTTGTGCTTCAGGAGTGTTCATGGAGTCTGGTTGGGAAAAGGACATCCTCTGAGGTTCCTAGGTATATCTTGTCCATCACTTTGATAGGTATGTTATCTATTCTCTTGCATGTTGATATTTAGTATTTACTTACATGTTTCAAGTTTTGAGTTGTGAAGTACCATTCCTATGGCTGCATGGATTTCCTTACAAAGTGAGTATTAGAGCACTCATGAGTAGATCCCGGGAGAGACTTCTTCTGACTGTTTTCAAGCGAGTATAGCTTTCCCAGTGTCAGTTACGGCTTCTTACGATCGTTAAATTCCAGAAACACTACACTGATGAAGTATAGGATTTGTTCCATGGTTTTAGATTTTGTGATATTTTTCTTGGTTGAAGTCAGATATTTATTTTTGAGCTTTGAGAGGGCATATCGGGTGCATACGGAGTCAGATTTTGGACTTCGAATAGTCAACGGAAAGCTTGTTCAGAGCACCTCACAGGTAGATGGTTGTTACTGCCGCTGGTATCAGCATATGTTGTGGTACTTATCTACAGTTATTACAATGGCAGTCTCCCTTTACACTTCTCACCTAAACTGAATATAGTTATCTTTTGTGAATGGCTGATCATTGGTCATGATCGTTTTGATGGCTTTAGTTTAGTCACTTGGTTTACTTCAACGTTATGTCATGTTATTGAGGAGGTGAGATGGTATTACAAATAAGTCCATATTGAGAATCTATAGATTTGACTATGATATACCCGAATATGAACAGTTGGAGTTGATTTGTTAGTATATTTGGTGGTGATCATGATATCGCGGATGCTTCTTGTATTCATGATTTTGGCATATTATGATGGTTTCCCTCGGTACGTACCGTTGGTGAGTATTGGATTAGTTCACAATTAGTTTGTGGCGGTGCTATCTTCTTAGTTTAAGGGAGATTGGTAACATCCGCGATATCATGGATAAGCTTGGTTATGGTTGGGTAGAACTTAGTAGCGATGATAGTTTAGCGATGATAAGATATGATGATGGTTTGGCGGTGTATCTTCTTTCTTTAGAGGATGGTTATCATGTTGTCATTGAGAGCTTGGATTCACAGGTTTTGTGTGAGCTAATGATTGTGTTGGTTTTGTGCATCATGGTGCCATGGGATTGCTCGGTATCACGGTTCAGTGGGAGCATTTGGCAATGATGAGGATCCATTGTTGATTATGGATGGTTGTCTTTAGCAGGTGATCTTTGGTGTCATGGAGGAGCTCTTGGATTCTGTGTGCTGTAGTGAGAGTTCTTTGACATCAGGTGTTGGAGATGTTGAGGTATTATTTATGACTTGTTGGTTTTTGACAGGTGATCCTTGGTTGTAGGATGGTTTTGTTATTATGTCATGGTATACTCTTGATTACTGGTTTAGAGTAGTGGCATGGTACATGTTATGATGATTTATTCATGTGATATTCTCTTGAGAGGATGTGAGATCATGGTGTCATGTTTATGTTCCTGATTCTGTAGTTGGAGCTATGCTTTTGATCTTGGTTGGTTCTCTTTGTATTGAGTACATTGATCATTTGCTTGGTTTTTTAGCATGGATTGATCGGTTACAAGTGCTCATGGATACTTGGAGACATAGGTGAGGCTTGGTGTTCTCTTGTGATTAGAGACATGTTATTGATATGGTTACTCTTGATGAGGTTTTAGCAGGAAGTCCGAGGGAGCCTACACCTTGGTTGGACGTGAGTTCAACATGGACCGATGAGGAGAGTGATCTTGGTTGAGTCATGATGAGTTGGATATCTTGGAGGAGCATTCTCATTCCCCACTCTTGGTCTACTCGGTGGTTCACTTGAGAGGTATTGCCCATTATTCTTTCAGGTGCATTATGTTTATGCTTTGTCTTCTCATGGATATGGATCTTGAGCCATGGATATTTGGTTTCTAGAGGGTTCATTTGAGGAGTGTTGGCATGTTTATCTCCTTGTACACGTTGGGTTTAGGAGATGGTTTATTGGGTTGATTTCCTTGGTTTGGGAATGATTACTTTGAGTTTGATCTTCTTGTTTTGAGATGCTTACATCCATGTTAGTTACATATGTTATCTTTGATCTTGGTGATTGGATGGATGGATGTGGTTATGGATTTTGTTATGGGGTATTATGGAGGAGATCATACTTGACACAGTTGGCATTTAGAGGTGTGTGTAGGAGGACATGCTATAGGGTTTGGTTTGCAAGTTTTGCTTATCATTGTGGATGTTCCTTGGTACTACATGTTTACTTCTATGAGATTCTGGTAGTAGACTTGGTATGCCTTTGTGATGTTAACAAAGTGACGCATTGAATGCGCTCATTCCAAGTTTGTATTCATCTTGACATTTCCCATGCAGTGGGAGCTCTTGGATGTGTATGTCACTTTTGACAGGTTTGCACATGGAGTTTGTCATTGTGGTTTATGGGTGGATATGTTGTTGGCATGAGTTTACTATGTTATGTATACCTTGGAGGTATCGATAGTTGGATGTGTTGGCATTTGCTGTGGATGTCATTTCGGCTATGGTGATTTATTCTAGACAGCTACTGGTGCATATTGGATTCAGTGTTTGTGTTTTGAGATATCAGGTTGAGGTAAGTTTATGCTTCTTTGTGACAGTTAGTGTGACATCTCTTTGGATGTGTTCATATCTTAGTGCAGTTGGCATGGTGGAGGATGGGAGCATTCATGGATGAGATGGTGGTCACCTTGGTTCTTATTATAGGTATCTTGATGGAGCACATGGAGCACTTGGATTCTAGGATGGTACATGTTGCCTATGGAGTTTATTTGTTACCCCCTTATGCAATGTATACAACAAGTGGGAGATTGTTAGAATTAGGTGTTGTACACCTTGCATAATGTTTGTAATATTTTATTTATTTATTTATTATGTGTGTGGTGCACCTAGGGGTTTCTAGGTGAACGTGCATCACAAGGAGTTATAATGTTGGGGCCACTTTGTTGTATGTAACATTGGGACATAATTGTCAAATGTAATTATTTAATATTGGGGAATAATAAAATATAATAAAGTACCCAATATTAAATGTGGGGTCACATGATGTAGTATTTTGGGCACATGGTTTATGTAATACCACTTGGTGGTTTTGTGGGAGCTTGTTTCTATAAAAGCAACCACAAGGGTAGTTGTTTAGGGTTGGATAAAGGTTGGATCAAAAGTTGGTCAAGGTTGAGATTGTGCACGTGTGAGGGTTTGAAGCATGGCATGGGATGTGTGAATTCATGCTTGGTCACATGGAATGCATGGATAGCTTGTGCTTCAGAAGTGTTCATGGAGTCTCTGCAGATGTATTGTAATGGGTTTTCATTGCTGAATAATACATGGAGTGTGGATGCTTTTGGAGGTTGGGTTTTCCCTCTTGAGGGTTTTCCCAGGGTATATCTTGTGTCATCTTTGATGGGTATGTTGTCTATTCTCTTGCATGTTGATGTTGAGTATTTTACTTGCATGTTTCAGTTTTGGGTTATGTGGAAATTGTCATTCTATGGCTACATAGTTTCCTTACATCCCCCTTTCCCAAGCTTTTGAGCTTCTCTAAAATTGTTAGTTTCAGCTATTGGGTCATTCAATTTAAACCTTTGGGGAATGTGATGTAGAAGCTTGTCAAGATCCATGTCTATTAACTGTTTTCCTATGATGGGTGCAACTCTCTTACTTTTGAGAAAGGAAAAGTAGCCCTAGAATGCACCTACGATAAAAGCCACAATGCAAAATCCAACATCTGTAAATAATTTTGTAAAAGTGCTCACTTGTTTTTGGACCTTTTCTTTTGAGCTCATCTCTAAACCATTTACACTCATGTTGAAAACCATTGAAGAGTTTTTCAAATACAAGCTATTATTGAAGATCCATGAAAGGATTTTGTGGGCTCATTTGATCTTATAGCTGCAAACAAAAAATTTATAAAAACATTTCCACTAAATTATTTAGAAAAAAATATGCGATGAACTAAAATATAAATTTTAGGGAACTTCAAACTATGGGAACCACTAGAAAGATAAATTTTGAGTCCTCTTTTATTGTAGTCAATCCACACACCCTAATCTATCATGTTGTTTAGATCATAAGCATTAGTTATTTTTAAATCATGAAGCTCTTAAAAACTATGGGAAAGTGTTCCAATAGTCTCCTGCGGACGTGAAAACACTACACCAAAAAAAATAGGCAACAAATGAAGATTATCTCCAACAAGGCCAAAATATCCTCCTGTGTTGAATCATGAAATGGTGTAAGTGTATCCTCCAGAGAGAAAGAAGGCTCTGTCATCATCACCAAATTCATTTTTAGCAAAATACATAGAAAACATAAAGTGAGTGCTGAAATTATTTATAGACACTCCAATACAAGTTATAAACAATTATAAAATAATTAATAATTTAATAACAAGGGAGCCCATCACAACTAAGCCAAAAAATATTCCATTAGTGAGTCAAAATGATTCCATCATTCACTTTGTTAGATTGGTCCAAAAAATGGAATATCTTATAAAATTTATAATAGTGGTGAGTCCCAATCTAGTAGTTCTTTTGTCGAAGTCCAAATGCATCAAAAACATCTCTATAGTCCAAAAAATGGAATATTGAATAGAATTTACGATAGTGGTGGGTCCCTCTCTATCAGCTTATTCAAATTATTTTTTCCAAGTTCAAAGAATTAGAAATATCTTTACGGTTGAAGGGCTCTTGTGGGACAAAATTGTCATTAATACTAATATCACATCCTTATCATTGATGTTTTTTGATCTTATTGAAACTCACCAACATAAAATTTGAATGAAATATTCAAAAGCTAAATACATAGTGAAAATCAATTAAATCAAATGTCTTTCAAGGTAAATTGTAACAAATATAAGTATATGCTCAACTCTTGAGTCTTCTCCCCTAATTCACTTCTAAGATAGGGATATCAAATGCTACTTTTAATAGTGCTTTAGAAGAGTTTGTTCTAGTGTTGAACCTTTTGACTGTATTATCTGTGTAATCTTTGTTTTAGGGGTACTTGCATAATGGTGCCTTCCAATTATAGTAAAAGGAGCAGATGTTTGAATCACATTCAAGAAAAGGAAGCATCAAATTCCATCAGTCTCTAGTTCTAGGTGTGCTTACTCTTCAATTTGTCAAACCGCTTCAAATCTCTTTCAACTTTTCTAACGATAAATATTATGTTGCCCCAGGATTATCAAAAATATGTCAACTATTATATATATTTGAAGGTGATGTGATCCACATTTTAAGTGCTAGAGTAAGCATTTTTGTGTTAATGGGGTGTTTTTTATTACGAGTCGCACACCCTCCTTCCAAATCTTTGTGGTCAGATATGGTTGCACTTATCATAAGCTCTTCAATATTTCTATTCTAGATTTCTTACGAAGCACACATGTTGCAGTAAATATTTCATTTATACCATTGCTCACTACGTATATCTTTAGTTTTATTTTATGTAATTGACAAACTCCACAATAATAGTGTCAATTATATTATTGGTTCTTATTTTAGGTTTTTCTACTCTAGCTTTTGTCACTATTCCTCAAAATATCTCTTCTTAAATACCTATGCCTTTTTTCCACATGAATTTCATCCAAATTGTTTATGGAAGTTCAAAGGAGAAAAAAATGTAAGTATTTTAGAAGAGGTAATTTGATGAATAGCGAAAGAACATAGAGCAATAGAACCCAAATTAAGAACAAGAAATATAATTGGCACTATTATTATGGTGTTTTCCAATTGCATCAAATAAAACTAGGGTATACCTAGTCTACAACGGTGTAAGTGAAATGTTGAGTGCAACATGTGTGTTTTGTGAGAAAGATGGGATTAAAATATTGAAGATATTATAGAAATGCACAAGACAACTAAGAGGGGGGGGTGAATTAGTTGTCACCAATCACATTCACAAATCTCAAACAATTATTAACTCCATATCCACTTTAATTTGTTATTAAGTATTAGCATGAAGTGCAAATAATAGAAAACAATATCATGGAATAACATTTTTTCTAGAATTTTCTTGCTCCTCTCTCCTATCTCCACATTTGAACAACCTACACACTTGGTGGATTCTACCTTGGGGTTCCCCACGGTCCCCCTTTGTCCACTCCTGACCCGAGTTTCACCCTGTCATATGCAAACTCGTGTCCCTCGGGAGCCACTCCTGGAGGGTCCGATCCTTTGATTGTAGGTCAATTGAAGTCACTTGTGATTCTGGTATTTTTTGGTGTGGAAGTGTCGGTGGTCGAGATTATTCCAGAAACTAAAGGTTGGAAGGATGTGTTGACCAATGGAAAACAAAGCTCAAACCCTTCACCTCTTTATGAAGAGGAAGTCAAAGCTTTGAGAATAGATTTTTCTATCTTTGATAAAGTCAGTGATAGGATTCTCTCCTCCATGGAGAACATAGTTTT
>VDFB02065610.1:0-11117 GCA_007258455.2 Sequoia sempervirens
CTCTTCATCTTCTCAACCTTCTCAGCAACCAGCCAACGCTGGACCTTCCACTACCACTCTAACTGATTTGGAGAGTTTTCTACCCAAATGCAATGATATAAGCCAGCTTCACAGACTGATTCAGTTTATCGAAGACCTATTGAAGATCGCGGTAAGATATCTACACATATGTTTTATATTATCAGAATTTCTGCAATCCTACATTTTAGAATATCTTTTTCTTCTCAACAATTTTAGTTACCTACACTTTGCTTCACTAATCTATTGTCGTTGGGCTATACTGAGTGTGAATGTATTGCTTGTCCAACGCAGTCGGGAGGGAAGAATGAAGGGGGATCTGGTTCAGAAGTAAGTTCTTATATCCAGGACGGCCAAACAATCCTGGAATTTGTAGATAAACACATGGGCAAACTTCCTCAAAAGGTAAAGTTTCCATTTCATTATATTAACTATAAACTTTTGGGAAAACCGTCATAGTTTGCTTACAAATCATGGATTTCTCCATACAGAAAGATTCCATAGATGGCGTAAGTGCAGAGACAGAGAAAGTTCTTATAAGTTTGCTCCAAGGCGCTGGGAAAATTCATTGGGTGGGAGCAGCACTTTCTGTGGTGGGATTCGTATTGGGTAGATTTAATCAGATGTCCAACAACAAGAGCGAGTGCCTTGATATTTTGAAAGCTATGGTTAATCTTGGGAAGCAAATTGTGAAGTTGAATGAGCAGATCCCAGAGGAGAAGCAGAAACTAGAGGAGGCAGTGGAGTGCATCGTTGAAGGATGCAGCATGTGCGCCTCCCAACTTAAAACCGCCACAATTTTCAGGTGAGTTCAAAAATTTGTATATAAAAGTTTCTATTTTTAATTATTTAAAAATATGTCAATTTTTATAATTTAAATTAACATTTTTACATACAAGAAAACAAATAAATATATATATTTAAAATTTTATAAATGCAAAATTTTTAAAAATTATGAGTGTTGAATAATATTTTATTCTAACAAAAACTTATAAATATCTTAATGATATATTGGGCAGGAAAATAAAGTGGGTCAGTCAGTAAAATTTAAATTTTACAATTTTGAAGGGATGGGTCAAGTCTACAATTATAGTTTTGAACCCACAATTACATATATAATCTCAAGGGATGGAACAATTAGATCTAGGTAATGACTATGACAATATAAGGACATGAATAAATGTGTAGATGTAGTGAATGTTTCAAATATGTGAATATAAAGATAAGGTAAGGATTAACTGTATCTATATATATGAAAAGGCATCAAGCAAATTCACCACCAGCAATTCACCATTGGAAAATTTTAATGCGATGAATTTTCCTGAATTGTTGATGGTGAATTTTCCTTGAGATGAATTTCTCATGGCAGTTCCCACCCTAAATTGTTGGCGGTAAATTTTCCAGAGGTGAATTGTTGATGGTGAATTTTCCTAGAGCCATATGAAAAGATAAAATTTAAAACAATAAACTCAAATTCATCTAAAATTGTACCATATATATTCTCAATATAAATACAAAGTCATTAGACTTTTGTCTTACTATTGATGTATTAATATTACTCTACACTTACAATAAAATAATCATTAACAAAATGAGAAAGCCATTTTTAATAATATTAAAAAATGTAATTGGTTAAGGTTCGTTGAATAGCTAACGAAAAGTAAAAATGGATTGACACTGAATTCTATATTATTAAGTTAAATAGAACAGCTGTAGAAAGTGCAGAATAAGTGTGGGAAAGGATGAATTCCAGCTTCAAATTTATATTTAAAGTTAAAAAGAACGTAAAGGAGGTATCTTATTAACTCATTCAATTGACTTCCGAGTAACACTTGACTTTTAACATTTTGGAAATTGATTTACAAGAAAACCTTGAAAATATGGAAACTGCAGGTAGCGGGGAACTTTCAAAGGCCATGTTGGAGGAAACGGTCTGCGATAAGATCATAAATCCTTTCCTTGTTATATGATCATCTACCATATGACGATGATTCTTTATGCTACAGAATTGTATAATACAAATGAATAAATTTAAATATAAGATTTCAACAGTCAAAATATTTTAATAAAAGCTATAAAACAAATATGGATTTTAGGTTGAAAATGTTTTTTCGTTTTTATATAAATTCATGGCAGGCTGAAATCTCTTTACTTTTTTGTTGAATCACTTTATTTAATCAATTTATTTAATTAAATCCAATATTTGAGTTGTGCCCAGGTTCCTTACTGCTTCAGTCAATGCGGATAGTTTAAAGGCTTTCCAAACCAGAATAGATCGCTTGTATAGAGACCTCACATTCTCGACTATAATTGACATTGGGGAAACTATAATTGACATTAGGGAAAGAGTGCCAAAGCTTGCTTCTCAGTCACAGAAAATCTATGAAAACCAAGGGGCAGGTAAGAAATTTTTCATTTTTAATTATATTCACCTATTATGTGATCAGTTTCGCCTTGCCACAACTTTGATCGAGTTTTTCCACAAATTTTACAGTTGGAATCGAAAGTCCACGAGAAGCAGTAATCCGACTTTTAGATTTGAGTGCCCAACATACATCACCACAAGTTGTGGTTGTGCATGGTTTCGGAGGGATCGGAAAGACGACTCTAGCCGATTCTGTTTATGCAAACATTGACCTCCGAAGCTATAAGCATTGCAGAATTCATTTGCTTCAAAATTGTACCGAGAATGATATCAAAGCCGTCCAAGAACAGATTTTGAATGCATTATTCAAACAGAACGTGAAGCTGAATAACTGTGACCAGGGTCGGGGAATGATCCGATCGCTCTCCAAAGAGAAACACAATCAGCCACTATTTCTGTATATTGACAATGGTCTCAAAAGTACAGATCTCGAAAAACTTGTACCTGCAGACTTGGATAGTTGGCTTCCACCCAAAAGCAGAGTGCTTGTGACTACTCGAAATCTTCGCGAGACAGACACATTTGTCAGCAGCAATATTCAACGCCAACAATATGCTGTGAGTCCTCTTCTACAGAGAGAGAGCAGAGAAATTTTGTTGAAGAAAGTCCTAGACTACAATGATGAGAAGAAAATAGACGACCTCCTGCAGCTGTGTGGTGGAGTTCCGCTTCTGCTGGAATTAGCTGGCTCGCAACTAGCTATAAATAGTACGAGTAGAAATAGTATAGTGTTAGAGATGCTTAGACAAGGAGAGAAGGTGGAAGACAAAGATATAAGTGACCGCATGGTTGATTTTGTATACCACAGATTATTTCCACCCGTCCAAGAGGCTTTTCTAGATATCACATCCTTCTTTTATATTGGTTACTCAAGACATGCGGCATACATAGTTGGAGAGGAGGAATTCAAAGCTCTAGAAGAGGCGTCATTCGTCAAGACAGCTGAAAATGGTCATATCATTGTTCATGACATAGTTCGGGCCAGAGGGAGAAAAATGTCAGAGGGAAATAGAATCACAGACCATGATAGTTTATCAGAATGTTTGAAGGATGAAGAGGTATGTCACACTTACAATGTCTCTTGTCAATATAAACAAAATGTATTTGTTATCCACAATCATATTAATATATTTGTTTATTTTTGTGCAGAAACTCAAAAATTTAAAAGGCATCTTTTTAACAGAAGAAAATGAGCAGCTTCAGCTTCCAATAGAAATTAATGAAAATCATATGAAGTGTATGAGTTATTCATTAAGAGTGCTCCATTATAATAATAAATTGTTATTCACAAAGAAATGTGATAAATCATTTAAACAACTCAGATACCTTCAGATTCTGAGTGGTATTCCTGATTTACCTATGGAGTTCGAGAAACTAGAGCATATTAGATGCTACTATGGCCCATTGACGCAAGGCATGAGTTTGTACAAGGTAAGATCTGAAAATATTTATCATTTCAATTAGCTTTGATTAGATTGTATGATGACGCTTGACATCCTTTTCATGATTGTTGTGCGAATGTGTAGCTTCCTCCAAATTTGCGTATGATGTGCATTACAAATGTAATTTCTTCTGAGATTGGAGTTGCATATTCTAAAATTCTTTCTGAGGTCACTCCACCTTCCTCACTTGTAGAATTGGACTTTCTCGATATTCCAACTATGGAAAGATTACCAAACGGAGTGGAAAAGCTAACAAATTTAGAAGAATTATGGATATGTGATTGCCCTAAGTTGAGGGAACTTCCTTCCAAAATTGGGGAACTCAGCAATTTGAAAAAAATAAGTTTGCGCAATTGTTCTGGCTTAGAAGAATGGCCATTAAGTTTTGGAGATCTCTCAAAGTTGAAAGAGTTAGATTTGACTGATTGTTCTTCAAAATTAAAAAATTCATTGCCCCAAAATATTATAAAAAATTGTGATATAGAATATTGATAAATTGTTATTTTGAGATGTCTTTCCAATTTTTAATTTATAATATCACAAGTAAGATATAAAATTTTCGATGGCCTTTCATTTTTTAAACAGAATATTTTATTCTATTCTATTTATTTCAAAACTAAAGTAGCATTAGTTTAGATTGTTTTAAAGTGATTATAAATTATTAATGTATAATTAATGTTATTTTTTGAAACTAAGTGTGAAAGGAGGTGTGCTTAACTCTTGATTTGAGGATAAAATATGACCATTGATGAGTCATATAGTCAATTTTTTATATAGTTAAAGTTCATAATTATGATACACTTTTATGTAAAAAATTACTAACACAAGCACAAATTTCAACTTAGACTACCTAAAAATGACATGCATGTTTTGAATTTTAAAATGTTATAGACTAATGAAGTGATATGTATGTTTTGAATTTTAAAATGTTATAAACTAATAAAATGTATGATTATTAATGTGGGTTATGTTTATAATATATTTATTTTTAAAATTAATTGGATATGATTTTTAATAAGTTTAAGAGAATAATTTTAATTGCTAACAGTTTATGAAAAAAGTGAAGTTGATGGACCATTACAAAAAATATAGCACATTTAACTTTTTTAATCTTTTTGTAACTTTTGATGCGCTAATAAGGAGTCAGCCCTAAGAAGTTAATAACCTCATATGATCTTGAAGATGGGATAGTGGGATATGAATATGACCTCAATCATCTATATTTATCACTTTGTAATACTAGAATGACACAATATATGAATGAAATTAGTATATTAGCAAGCTCATAGGTCAAATGCTCCCACCTAAATAATGTAGGTTATTTTTTTGCGTTTTATTCATCTTACTCCTTTGTGTAAACCTATGTAACTTTTTTTTTAAAAAAACCATAAATTAAAGTTAAAATAAAATGTAAATAAAACTTATAAATGTTATCCTTGAACACATGAGCTAAACTTAGTTGAATTAGGACTTCAAGTTTGTTTGATTATATTTCCCCTCCACCACTTTTTGATTCTTCAAGGCTATGAAATTTAGTATTTCCCCTATAGGTTTCACATTAATTTCCAATAGAATCACATCAAGTGCCCCTCCCACAACCATTCTACTTATCTTTCAATTATATAACTCATCATTCATATTTGGAAATTCTTTGTTAAGTCAACTTCCTCTTTACCTATCCCTTCATCTCCACATCCTATACATTCCTTCATAAACTCAAGTGATTATGAATGCATATCCTACTTGTACTAGATCCCCTTAAATCACCTACCATTCTTACATTCCACATCCTTCTCCCTAATGACCCCATCTCTGCCACTATTTCCACCTTTTACCACTTCTTGTCAATAACCATTGCATTCTAATCCTACCATTATCTAATATACCTCACTTTTTCACTATTGTCATCCACTTGGGATGATTTTCCATGTAATGTGATTTACACCCAAGTTAGATTGATTAAAACACAATTTTTTAACACCATACAAAAAAAATTCTAAGGAAATCACATTAAATCTAGATATGCACATGATCATAATCCCTTGTCTTATGACATGATTGATTATGATCCATTTCCACCCAACTTCTAGGAAATTTCCCTTTCCCTGTGTTGAGAAAAGGATATTCTATCACTTGCATATGCATAATTTATGAGAATTTTTTATGTAATCAAGATTGGGGAACCTTATCAAGAAACCCAATCTTGTAGCCAACACAACAATACCCTTAACCATTTTATTTTTTTCAAAACAATGAAAAGATTCTAGATTTATTCAATTTATAAACTTACAACCATTACAACATCATCAAGAATACAATTTTCATAGTCTCGCTCAATCACTCCTATGGATAATATCTTCACCTCTTTGACTTTGAATTTCTCCTTCCTTGAAACTCACTCTTCAAATACTCTAGCATTTCCTTTGGAAGTCCTCTCTCTATGTTTTTCTTTGAACTACCAAGATACCCTTCATTTCTAGTCATGAATCCCAAATACATCATTTTACCATCTTTTATACTACTATGTGGAGTAGTTCAACCATTGTAAGAGGAAGTTCAACTATCACCACAAATAGTTCAATCAAAATCTACTATGTGTCAATTCTAGAAGAGTTGAATTCAAACTCCTTTACATATGAAACACTATTGTTGACTTTATTAGGCCTTGGTTGCATATAATCGAAACTTATCTCTAAGAACTACTCAAAGTTCTGAGTTCCTTGTAAATCATGCTCCTTTAGTAGTTGTTGGGGATTTCCACCTCATTGGGAACCAAGAACTAATACCTTGCTATAGGTTATGGTTTCATTAGGAACTTTTCAAAACTTTCATTTGTTAGGGGTTCCCATCCCATTGGGAACCAAGAACAAACTCTTTGATGGATTTTTTGATTCCTTTAGGAACTTCCAATTTTTTTATTTTTGGAGGCTTTAGATGAAAACAAGAACCTTGTTGGAGGTTCCTACCCACCAAGAACCAACCAAACTATAAGAACTCCATCATCAAAGATTTTTTAGCACTTATAATAAAATTTCTATATGGATGGCTAAGGTGTGGATGAATATGGAATATTCATCTTTTTTATTCCTTGAAAATGGTTTCTCTACTATCCTTAATTTTCACTAAGAAGTGTGATTTTGTAAGGAAAAATGGCCCATGGTTTAATGATATAACTTTTTATTCTTTTGTCCTTTAAATCTTTTCCTTAATCTAGTTTGCATTTATTTCTCAAAGATTCCTTTTGAGATTCATTTCTCCAACTTCCCCTTAGTCTATGGAATGTAAAAAACTAATCTAGGTCCTATCTAAGAATATTAGAATGCTTGTGAATTTAGATGTAGATTAAAACATTTCTAATAATAGGTTTTCAATAGCTCATGTGTATGTGGATCTTTAAAAACTAAATCTACACTCTAACAAAAGATGAAAATTTAAATTTTAATACTTATATTGAAGTGGTTGTGTGCAATATATTTACTAAGTGTATTAAATTATGGTTATTTTAGGGTATCTATATGTAATTATATGAAACTATGTGCAAAATAAGGCACTTAAGTCCATATCCAACCAACCAAACTTCAATTAATAGCCACTAATGAATGGAATGAATGTCATAATCAAATGCTATATAAAATTAAAATAGAATATGTAATAAGGACTTGGAAACTATGAAAATTTTATGCTAGAATATAAAATAATACAAAATAGGGGGTCCAAGATACACTTGGATCAAAGTGTGATATTAGGGGACTTTTTAATTTAGTAAATTTTAAAATTTCTAGTAAGCGATGGAATCATCTAGAGGTAGGGGCTGTAGCATCATTAAATTATTATGCTCCCTGATGGCACAAGCACAATTTCATGCTCTATTTGGTACTCACTTTATTTCCACTCCCTTGGTCCATTTTATGGCCATTTTTTAACCTTAGCCTTGCCTCCAACTCAAGATAATTTTTTGATGCTACCCTAAACACCTTATTGATAAACCTATACCCTTTAAAACATAGATCCAAATGCTCAAATTTGGGTTTATTCCTAAGTCAAGGGACCTTGAACTTGCGTTTCCTACTTTGATGAGCATGAAACATGTGGGCACAAGTTCCCAACACTTGGGTCTCACCATATTTCCATAAAAAATGGATATGTGTGAGGGTCAACCTTTGTCTTGTGCAACATGACCTTGAATTTAATATTGCATGAGAAAACATTTCTAAATTAAAATTTAAACAAGTCATCCTACACCTAAAATTATTCCTATGTTTCCCTATTTAACATGAAAGTTTATCACATAAATATAATAATAACACATGTACTACAATAAAGCTCTATCACAATCAATACTCAAATCTATAAAATTGTGAACAAGATTTTATGCTATTTATGATTTGATTAAAGTTTCAAGAAGATTATAGAACAATTTGGAACCAAGGGTTTGATTGGATTTTCATATCTTCAACATAATTTGAGATGATTTCAATTGGTTTTCATCTTTAGATCTTTGATCACCTATCTACCCTAAGCGAGGTAGCTTGTGCTCCATTTCCCTTGAGCATAAATTTTCTCTTGGGTTGGATCTTGCACCTACTTGTTTGATTCATTTAGAAATCCACTCTAAAACACTCTAGTTGGGTTTTCATTTATTATTTTTCTTGTCACTATTCACCATAGTCTTAGATGCACTTAAGTTCTAGAGTACACACTATCATCTTTATTAAATTGTCTATTCATGGAGTTAAGAATACCAAAATGGGGGTTTGACCAAGGAAAACTCCTATAAATCCACCCCTCCCTTTTCTTCTTTATTTATATGTAGGTTCAAATGTAGAGCTAGAGATTTTAGAGGTTAGCAAAGAAAGAGTGTCATGAATTTCTGAACTACAACTCGGACAACACAAAACCCTAAAGACAAAATTTTTGGAATACTAGTGTCTTGCTAGTTTAGCCTCTGATTTTGGTGATAAGAGTACCCCTTTGTTTCCTTAAGCGAATTTATATTCATTTATGATTTTTATTCATGTAATCATTCATATTTTTAAATTAGGGTTTTATATCAATTATTTTAACTAAATCATATTTTATCAGAGCTACCCTCTTTACAACAAAGGAACAAAACCCAATATTGGTTCATTTTAGGAAGTTCTCCAATCATAATGTCTTTATTTTTTTGTGTTCTAGTGTTTAGTGAAGAAATGATTGATCTAGGTTCATCCACTAGTTAGTCTAGATCCTCTTTTTAGACTTAACAAGGACTAGGATACTAGATGGCCAAATAGATTTTATGAATGATAGGTCTAAAGGGAAAAAATTGTCCAAGTTTTTGATGAAGCTCTAAGAGTTTATGTGTAGTTTTTCAATAGCCTAATGTAGCTTTTTAGAATTGTACACCTATCTATGAGTACAAAAAAAGATAGATAATTATTATAAAAATATAATAATTCAATGCACAAAATTGAAATGATGAAAGTGACATGAAAATATAGAATAGGTTCACCCACATAAAGCTGACTTAATGGGGGAGTTGAGGTGGAAAATTTATTACAAAACATCCTTAAAGGGAGGCCACCTAATAGTATTTATCTTTAGACCTACATGTTAGATGTAAAAGTATGTTTTGCAAACCTAAATTGCCTCTTTTTCATAGAAATTAAACTTAAGTGGAAATTATACTAGATTGGTTTCACCTAAAAAATACCCAATTTCTAATCATTTTTTCAATGAGTACTAGGGACCTCTATAGTTGATTTGGACTAAATTGGAGCTTATTTAAAGGTCTAAAAGTGAAAATAGTTAGCAATAGGAAGCTAGGTCCTCTTGGGATAGAAAATAAAAGGTGGATAAGTCCTCTAAGGTAGCCTTGAACTTATGAGGTGGGACCCTACAAAATTTAGTGCACTTGGATGAACAAATTTAAACACCCTCCTACAACTTTCTCTAACATGTTTTAAAGTATTAAAAAATATACATACATGTACTAAATATCCTAATAGTAACCTACAAAATCAAGGTTAAAAGGGGGGATTTTCCTCAACCAACTCTAGTTTTTATGTTCAAACATGGATCCATATGATATATATGATGTAAAATTCTTAAAATTGTTGATAATATAAAAAAAAATTGTATCAAGCACATTTAGTTTATTAAAGCTTTATAATCATACTTTTAGGAGTTCCTTGAAGAGACTATAATGCAAGTGGGGGTGGGATAAATATTGAGGAGTGGGATTTTAAAATTTTGAATATAAAGTATCTCTATAGGATATTTGGTATGGATAAGATTTGGAACCTTTTAAGGGTGAAAGAGGATACACACTCACATAGCATGAGGTAGCATTTCTAAATGATAAAATAGGACTTGAATGATCAAAAATGGAAGAAACATATAAGATATTGATATACAAAAGAACAAGTGATGGTGATGAGGGTTTTGGATTGGGAAACCTAGGTTTTGAGTAGATGCAGAGAAATAGATTAAAGGGGAAATGGTTTGGATACAAGAATTGGACTAGAGAAATGATCCAAATGAAAGGAATAAAGGACATGATGAATTAGGATGATGGTGAAATTAAATATAGGAAAGGATCTGTATAATAATTGATTAAAAATATTCCTTTTCATGCAAAACCTATAAAAAGAAAAGGTCACCTAGCTTAAATATTTAATCAATTATCTTGATATAAATAATTATTTGTGGTAATGTCTATGAGTAAGATAATATAACATAAAGGTAGGATTGGAAGATAACTCATTCTAGGAAATTTTAAAATAATACAATAGTGTTTGCATGGACTAAACATAGAAAACCTTGGTGACTAATGCAAAAAGATACTTTTTCTTTGTTAAAATGAGGCAAAGGTTGGGCCTTATTTAGAGTTGCTAAGAATTTTTTTGGGAAGATAATGTGGTATCTGGGTGGCTATTATGACTAAATATATCATATCTAAATATTTTGGTAGGATGATGCAAAGAACTAGCTCGCCTATTAGGTGGTGAATTATGGTTAGTATTCTCAAATGAAAAACAAGATCGATTTCTTAGGGGACATCAAGATGAAAGTTGATCATCGATGGTAACTATACATGTGTATGGTTTTTTCATTTATTCATGCTTTAAATATAAAAAATGTTTGGTTCACATGTTAAAATATCTAGGGATAACAATCTAAGGCTAAATATAGGAGTAAGGGATTCAAAAGCTAGAGGAAACATATATAAAGGTTTAGGACATAGGGAGAAA
>VDFB02065611.1:0-23590 GCA_007258455.2 Sequoia sempervirens
AAAAAGCTTGGGAAAGTTCTTTTGTGAGCCTTAAGGAAGAGTATGAAGGGGTAGAGCTAGACTCAATGGACCAAAAGCATTTCCCCAAGGACCTTGAATAGCCATTTACATGTCCTTGGTGAAAAGTTGAAAAAATTACAAGAAAATAAATTACAATGAAAAAGGACACGAGTATACTTCAAAAGAAAGCGTGAGGATTTCGAATGTGTATTGTGTCCCCAGTGGAGTCACCAAAAAACTGTTGGGTGAAAATTATGTAATCAACTTTTTCAATAGATTACACAACTAGGACTTCAGCCACAACTATTTGAGATTCAATCTCTCCTCTCAGGAAGGGGAGGCGCCCTTCTTACAATTAGAAACCGCTAGAGTATTTACAAAATATTTACAGTATTTACGAAGTGGGGGTTGCGTGTCGCATTCATCATTCTCTCTTTTTTCAGAGAAGATGTGTATAATGCTTCACAGCTGAAAATGTTCTTAATTCAAAGTATTAAAAACTTACCAAAAATAGTATAACTGATTCCCTATCTTGGCAAAGCACAGCTTAGAGGTATCATATAAGATTATAACAAAAGAAAAATAGAAACAAGTAAGGCTCACGAAGGCGCAAAGTCGTTTCGTAGTCTTTTCAACTAAAGATCTATGAGAACAATATAGTTTGTCGCATTAGAAGCACAAAGTCTTCTTAGATGCAGCAATTCATTCGAACAACATGAGAGATTACAAGCTCAAAGTCTTGTAGATATTTCAACCAAAACATTAAAACATAAACACAAATTCAAGTTAGAAATGTGACACAAAGTCCACAAGAATCACCTGAAGTCCTTCAGATTTCATAAACTAATCACCACCAATCTCAATCAAATTCAAGAGACAATCGATCCAATGCAAAGTCTGGTATGCAATTTCTTCCTTTATTGATCAAATTTAGATTCACAAAACATGAACACAAAGTTTCACAATTTGTTGCAAATCGAGCAACACTTTGTTGCAAAAACTAAAGGATCCTATTACAATAGAAATCCCTCATATTTATAAAAGAGAGGGAAGAGTAAATCTTGGAAAGTTAGGTGAGCTAATTTAGGAAAATCTCATTGAACTTTGACTAAAGTCAAAATGTAATTTGTTTTCATGAAACTACATCTTGGACATTAGTGTAATTACATTTTGCAAAATGACATTTAAGATGTCAAAAACTATTTACAAGATGCACAAAGGGACGCATCAAAAAGTCTAACACTGGAGATTAGGAATCTTCATGGTTCCTTGCTTGGGCAAGAAAGTCTTCACATTTCTTCTTGGTCTCCTGCATGAATGTGTCATCTGGAAGAACCAAGATCAAAGGACATCAACTTCAGGATCACTTGACGAGATCTGAAGAGAAACTGCAAGAATGGTGAATCAATAGGTGTTAGTAGAAAAAGTAGCATTGGGAAGTGTGAAGCGAGAAATGATGTTGAGCAAGCGTAAAATGAGTAACTAGGCATGGAAAATGATGCAGGAGTGAAGAAACGAGGTCCAGAATGGAAATAGAGCAAGTTTGAAGAGACTAAGTTAAAAACTACCAAAAGTGTAAAGGTGCTAAAATTCAACACCATTGCACAAAAAATGACTAAGTCTGGAAAAAGTGCAAAGGTGCTAAAAATAATGCCATAGTAAAAAATTGGCTAAGTCTGGAAGAAAAGTGCAAGGGTGCTAAAATTCAACACCATTGCACAAAAAATGACTAAGTCTAGAAAAAGTGCAAAGTTGCTAAAAATAATGCCATAGTAAAAAATTGGCTAAGTCTAGAAGAAAATTGCAAGGGCACTAAAAATCAGCCCCATTGCACCAAAACAAAAATCATTTAAGTGCAGGGGTGCTGATTTTTGGTGCCCTTGCACTTTTAACACTTAGTCAATTTTCCAAAAAGAAGTAGAGCGCTATTTTTTTAGACAAGTGCACTTTTCACAAGTTTACTAAATATCAACAGTGAGTGCTCGCGAAGGTAGTCTTTTCGAAGGTCTTCATGAGGCAATCATAGGGGGATGCTCAAACTGACTATTTGAAGCTTTGGAATGCACTTCGAGGTGGATTGAAAATCACCTCATTTTGCGTGCTTGAACTTCACGAACCTAGGAAACAAACAAGTTTCGTAGGGGGGTTATCCGTGGAATGAGTGCTGCTAGATTCTGTGATAACATATGGTATGCTTATGTCTAAATTGTAATTGGTTTGACTTCAAAACTTAATTAAGAAAAAAATATTCAATAAACCATTACGAAACCAAATGAATGCGCTAGATATTGTAGCTACAAAGCTGAATTCGAAAAAAATAGAATTTTATCCTTCATAGAAAAAAAGTTATGTTGTTTATGGTGAATATCACTCTTTGAAAATGGTGTTTACTATTAAAAACTAGTTTTCAAAGGAGATGAAAAAAGAAATGCAATTTGATTCCAATTTTTTAAAAAAAAATATTTAGAATCTATAGAAAAAATGTCAAAAATCACTAGTTTGCATCATCTTCAAATTCCTCATGGTTTAGTAGCTATAGGTACTCGAAAGTGAAGATTTAGTTAAAAAAAATCAATTCAATGTCCAGTTTGACCAAAAATTGTACACCAGTATTGTGGGATCACCTGTCTAGAACAATAGGCTACCATGATCTACCTCAAGCTAATGGAATGTTTTAGGAGAGTTTAAGGTTTAGAGGCTAAAAGGAAGAACAACTAGGTTGTTGTCCTTTAACAAGCCTGATTGTTTTAGGAAGTCAGGTGAGCAAGTTTCCAGAGTTTGGACTATAACTTGGACAACTCACTGCCGGAGGAATACAATGTGAGACACAGACGATAGTGCATTGCGCTGGCATTCGTACGGATAGAAAGCATAAAGTACAGTAAAAAACTGAGGGAGACTTACTAATGACCTAATAGATATAGTTTGATATAATAACAGAAACATAAAGGAATATAATGGTACCATAACAAGAAGAATACTTTAACTAAATATAACTACGAATTGACAAAGAAGGGAGAGGAAAGCGCACCTTCCTACCGGCCATGAGTTGATATCTTTGAAATATTCACTTCAAAGACTGCACACAAAAGATGGGAAAATGTTGGGGTTGTGTTTAGAGGACTGCTGCAGTCAGTCCCCTACTTTGGTGTTTCCACCTCCACGAACAACTAATATAGAAACGATTGGAGAAATGTGATAAAGAAACATATCAAAATAACAATACCAAACAATACATTGACCAACAATATGCTATGATATTAAAATGATAATGCAAGATAAAAGGAAGATGGAGTGATATCACTTTCAACCACGTGCATTCAAGGAAAATAAGAGAAGAAGCGAGCTCACAAGCTTTCAAAGATCCACCTTTCCACGAGGGGAGTGAGCCAAAAAAATACCAACTTGCAACTTCAATGGAGGTGGTATAACTTGAGAATGTTGTGAGAAGAGTGTAGAAGACCAAAATGAAGCAAGAGAGATCTAGAGAGAGAGTGAAAGAACGGAAGAGATCATCATTTGAAGGTGAAAATGGAGGCAAAAGAGTCATTCAAGGTTGGTTCAAAGGGTAGGAGATGTTACACTTCACGTCCAATGGAGGAGTGTAATGCCTCTATGGATTTCAGAGGTGAGAATCCTATTAGGACAACACATCATGTAGATGTTTATGTGTCGTGCTAATATCCAAAACATAATATCCCCTGTTGACATGAAAACAAGCTACCAAATGGATGTAAAATGGATAAGAGCATGAAATTACATTATCAGACTTAATTCTCTAAGGTAGGAGGTAT
Organism: Sequoia sempervirens; assembly: GCA_007258455.2. Classification (NCBI taxonomy): domain Eukaryota; kingdom Viridiplantae; phylum Streptophyta; class Pinopsida; order Cupressales; family Cupressaceae; genus Sequoia; species Sequoia sempervirens. Next base: position 3,795 of record VDFB02065611.1, read on the forward strand.
GTAAATGTTGAATTTACGAGGCGGTGCAAATTCAAACCATTACAGTTAATGACTTTGTCAGAGGCACAGTCACTTCCCCAAATTCCATAATCTAAGCACTTTGCCAACATTCACTAACTTGTCCTTCATTGTATACCTGACTACTACTATACATTCAATATTTTCTAAGTACTAGATACCCAACTATCAGCAAACTCATTGATGCTCATTGTGTATCTAGATACTAGAACCTTAACTTCCAAGAGTGGCTTTTGATGTTATTGTAAAGGAGATCATTTCCATGAAAATTTAATCAGGAAATCTTAACAATGCTGCTCTTATGGTTTGAAATCTAGTTTGTTTTATTTGAAATCCTATGGTGCTACCCTAAGTCTCCTTGAGAAAAGAATAGGGTTACGAGGTTTTTTCATAACTATCTTCTTTTCCCTTTTTTTTAAAAAGTGTTTTGATAGAGTTTTAACACATTATGTAGAAATTTAATAGTATGTAACAACAAAGGATTTCATAGCGAAACAAATAAGCTTTTCTTCAAAAACTTCAAAAATATTTGAAAGCCCTAACATCACAATGCATACCTGACGGGATATGTGGATAGAGGCATTCAAAGACTGATTCAAGATGCCTTACCCATTGAACCTGATCTCTGTTCTGCCTTGCAACGTGGATAGAAAACTAAAGTCTCTATAGAAAATTCGTTCAAGGCCATTCAATCCAAAAACCCTAAGACCTCTCCCTATTACGTGAGTTAAACAAAACTGAAAATTTCTCTAACTTTGGTGTCTAGAAGACTTGGCCAATTTCTTGTTTTTTTCCCTTTTTACCAAGCCTTTATTCAACACCCATGACTTAACAAAAAGATTTCTTAACTATTGGGCTTCAAACAATTACATGGTGATAAATTATCAACAGTTAGTGCATCAGATGCAAAATTTTCCATAAAAAGAAATGATCAACAATCAGAAAGAAAAGATAAGATAATTGACAGTGAAGAAGCGGAGCATGATATTTAGTTAAAAAAAAATACAATTCTCAGGAGAAGCTGGTCCATTGGACTTGAAAATGCTACGGGTATAACTTAGTTCCTTTCACCTGATATGAATTAAAGGAATTTTGTTTTTTTATTTTCTAGAAAAAGCCATAGTTTGTTCTCTCTTTTCACTTGTATCCATTTTTATGTTCCAAGATTCACATCTTCATCATGGATAAGTGATTTGTTTTGCTCCTTCTTATTCTCTTTATGAGACGATTCTCTTTAGTAGTTGTGTATTTGTGGAGCACCCTCTTCCTATCTGTTATTTACCAATCTCTCTATCATTCCACTTTTAATTTCAACATACCTTATTGAATAATATGGTGCACCATTCTGTTGTATTTGAGATTGATTGCAAGTTTCATTTTCTTTTACTTAAGTACAAAAACAAAAATTTCATTAACGAAGCATTCTAAGTTGTAAATAAATCAGTTTATTGTATCTAGGGGATGCAAACAAATTCTCCCTGCTAGAGGATGATCACAAGAGTATTGCCAAAAGATAAAATTTTGGTCTCTTTGTGCAGCTCTTTTCTTCAATTTCAAAGGGAAAACAATGTATTATGTCCTTTTTATAATGCAAGTATATTTGCACATGACTCCTATTTGACATTTCTTCAACAATACCATTCGAGGCAATTAGTTTTATATTTAAAACGAATCTCAGATCAAAATTAGCTTATGGCGTTCTTAATATGTTGTGGCCTTGGCATTTAAGGAGGGTCAATGCTCTTTTTGCAAGGTACTCTCCTCGACTCGTTGATGTGGATCACCTTCAATGAAGACTTCTATGTTTTATTGGTTTAGTTCTCTGCTCAAATTTTTTAAGGATTTTGTTTTACTAAAGATAGTAGTTTGTAACTTTTTGCAATTGCTCTTTTTTTTTTTGGTTGGGTGAATAAGTGAACAACTATTAACTAATTTCTATTTTTAGTTTAGAAGGTTAAAATAGAGGTAAATGCATGTTTTTGGGATTTAGTGGTTAGTTTATAGATCTTGGGGATTAGAATAGATAGATTAGAGGCTAAGTGAAAGCTTCAGCTTTCTAGAAAATAACAGGACATTTGCTTCATTTTGATGATTCATACGGTTGGTTTTCCTTAGTATATCTCTGTTGTACATATTGCTTGAGGTTATGTAATGTTGTACTTCTATTTTGTTTTTTTGGTGAGTTGTGTTCTTTGTTTGTCTATCTATGACATAAAACAAATTGTAGGTTAGAATAAGGAGTGCCTACATCATTTTGGTATAAGAGAAAACCATAATTACCTAGAGGGGAGCCCATGTGAAATGGGGATGAAGAGGTAGGATGGATGCAAGATGGAGAGGAGATATAGATGATGAATTACTTAGAAGTTTAGAGGCCCTTAAACTTAGGTTGCCTCATGAGGATTAAGAGGAAGAACTTGAAGTTCAAAGGGGTTGGGTTGGAGCCACAGACCCCATGGAAAGGCTTATTGAAGATATAGCCAAATAAGGAACCAAAAATAAGGTTAAAGTCCCTAATTTTAAAGGTGAACTATGTCTAGAAGTGTTCATGGATTGGATTCAAGAGTTAGAGAAATACTATAAGATGAACAAAATTGAGGAAACTAATCCATGAAGGGTCAAGGTTGCAACATAAAAAATGAAGTCTTATGTTTCTCTTCAGTGGGAGAACCTCCAAAATGTTAAGAGAATACAAGGGAACGAGAAAATCCAAATGTGGCCAAAGATGCTATAACACTTGAAAGATAAGTTTATGTTTGATTATCAACTAAAATCATTTTAAAGAGTTTTAAAATATTAAATAGGAGCCAACAATACAAGCTTATACTGAGGAATTTCCGAGGTTGCAAATGAGAACTAATTTACAAGACTATTCTAAGCATGCAACAGAAAGATATATCAATAGGCTTAAATTTCAACTCCAAGATGAGATAGCCCTACTTAAAGTGAACATTGTGGGTTGTAACATGCCCATTGTTCTACTCAATAATTTTTCTAAGTTTTCCCCACAAGTCAATAGTTTACGCATCTATCAACAAGAGCACTAAAATTTTCTTTTCTTTTCAATAATAAATGCACCACTTGAAACATATCCTTTCCAAAATTTTCTACTACATATACAAAGAATGTTTTCAATAATATAAGCATGAATTCACTTTACATAAATATATTCAAGATAAAGTTTCACATTTTAAATTTCCATATAGATGGACACATGACAAGCTTACAAGAACTAGAAATACAAATAGTCTAAAATGTCCTCCCAAATCTTGGCCACCAATTGCATGAGGAGAAGCATCACTCAAGCACTTTTGCACCAACCATGGACTAACTGTAGTCCTCTTTACATCTACCAAACTTGGTAAGATGGCCCTCCCTTTGACAAAGAGATTGGTTTGGTAACCTCATCCTTCAAATAGCCTTTTCTAAGCATAGTGATGTGTCCTAAAAAACTAGAGCTTACCATAAAGTTAACCTCTATTTCTATGATATTCTCAGCCTAGTATGTACTTGGATCATAGTGAATTGATAGTGTAGACAATGGATACCTACATTAATTTGGCCAAAGATTCAACACCCAGTACTTCAAGTGAGGGCCATCTATATTCACCACTACAATTGCTCAATTTGTATTGACCATTAGTATTCTATTCTATTCTATTTTAGGTTATTCCCTTTCTCATGGATTATCCTAACCCCAGGAATAACCTTTCCATTGATTCACATTAACTGACATAGAAATCAAGTATCTTAAAACAACTCTATCTTATGCTACACACTTAGAGTATTATTCTATTTTGTATAGTACCAACAATCAATGTATAGTACAAATAGTCTTTATAATCGAATAAAACCCATTATGGTATAAATAACTACATATGTATAAACCCAAGTGAAAGGGTTTCCAATACAAGAAACAATCAAGAACTTTCAAAAGAATTGCAAGCATCATAACACACATAAAGACAATCTTTTCAACATGGCTATTTAATAAACAATCTTTCCAACATAATAACAAAGAAGTAGAAATCAACATGCATGTTTAAAGCTCCAACTTCAAATAATCTTCCCTCTTAGCTTAATGGCTCAAGTTTTCTTGCAAATCCACTATGAACAACCCAAATTCCTCTACTAGATTCTCTCTAAATCTCTCAACAAAACCAAAGAAAACAACAAAACAAATCTCAACCTCACAATCTCTCAACTCACTTTGCACTAAATTTGCAACATGATAACATAAATAAATTAGATTGAAAAGTGATGCAATTGGTAGAATAAACACCTCTATTTATACTAATTTATGAGCAACCAAAGACTACAAACAAGTTAATATTCTTGCCACCTTTCTATCCTCGTGCAATGACTCACCAAGCTAACTCACAGGTTTACAACACATCACAATCCTCACCATTTAAATGGTTGAGTTGACTTGATATATGAGACAACAAGCTTAAAATAGTTTTTTAATTCAAATTCCTTTACAAAATGCTGCCAAGTTTGCACTTGACTAAGTCTCTATTCTATTTGCAGGCTTATGCATAATTTGAAGACCTCTTAAGCATTCCAAACTCTTGATAATATGATGCCACCTTCAAATGTTGGTGCCCAAGTTTATAGCGCAAGATTTGACTGATTCTCAAGGCATTTAAAAGAGTTTACACATCCCTTCAAGTGTTTACATTAGTGCATGTACTCATACGTGCTTCATCCTTTGGCTTGAATTAGTCTTACATACTTTATGCGCTGGTTGGTATTCCTTTAAAAATGTTGTGCCATATGTGTTATATGCGATTTATTTTATCCAACACTTCACTAAATATTAGCACTATTTTTATGTGCATGGAGATCAACACAATAATTTTTTTTAATAAATATATATATATCATACATATATATCATATATATATATATGTATATATATCTATCAAAAAAAAATATATATATATATATATACATATATATCAATAAATATATTCATTTCATAGAGTTAATCAAATACATTTAATTAATAAACACACACACACACATATATATACCACATATATATACATATATGTAATATCATTTCAATATCTTTATAAAAATACTCATACACACAATTCCATCGATCAACATATATATATATATATATATATATATCACCTTAGTCCAATCAGTATTCCCATGTATATGGGTAATCTGTCCATGAGCATGTGTAGGTATGTCTACCTACATATACCCATGTGCGTATTCACTCATGTGTATGATTTTACCATAGACACAAACACACACACACATATTATGCATATATCTCATTGACATAACAATAAACACAAGGAAGGATTTCAACTTATCATCAAGACTTCATCACATACCCCATTCCAAACATTCATAAAAAAAGATTGCAAATCAATTTAAACACACACAACTAAAATGAAGATCACTTACCATCTACTCGACTATCTTGACTCAACTAAGACCAACTAGGGTGTGAGTATGTGAATGCTTAGTAAGACTGAATTAAAGGTTACCATACCAAAATCTTCTCCTAAGTGATACTTCCCCTCTCTTTCGGAGGCTTGAATCTATTCCTGCATTTAGCTTTGTTTATCATAGCAGTAGTTAGCTGAATCCATATACTCATTTGCATCACATATATTTCATATACAAAATTATCATAAAACATTAAATAGAATCAAACATTCATTCATCATATTCCATCAGAATTCATATATATAAAATACATTCACATTTATTAAATAAATTTACCATACGAGGTAATAGTAAATAGGTAATAAGACACAGGGTGTAACATGGGTGAAACATATGAGAGTGCCTTCAAAGTAGAGGAAAAATTGAATAGGAAAGGCAATGTGGCAAGCAAAAGAGGTGGCAAAAATTTGAGTAGAGGAAGGGGAAGTTCCTCCAAACTTACCAACAACGAAGAGCAAGAAGTTAATGTGAAGTTAAACTTCCAAGGAAAAGGAGATTTTAGAGGTAGAGGATGAAGGAAACAATTTTCTTGAAGTTGGAAGCCTTGAGGTGTTGTATATGTAGCGAATAAAATAAGATTGTAGACTACCCTCAAAAATTGAAAAGGGTGACAGTGGCCCAATAAGAAAAAGAAGAAGAAGAACCCTTGATAGAAGAAGTTGAAGAAAATATGAGAGAGAACTTGATGCTGAAAAGAACCTAGATATCTAGGGACAAAGAAAACCCCAAAACTAATTGGAGGAGGAAGATCGTGTGCTAAATAAAATTAAAGTGTATTTGTAAGGTGATTATAAATGGAAGATTTGCTGATAATTTGTTGAGTATAGAAATGGTGCAAAAATTATAGCTTACTTCCATTCCAAAATGGAATTCCTATAAGATTATCTAGTTGAAAAAGGATCATGGTGTGCTTGTGAATCAATCTTGTCTTGTTGACTTCAAAATTGGTCCTTATGAAGTCAAGTGTTCTACGATGTAGTGCTAATGGATGCATGTTGTTTCTATTGGGTAGACCCTAGTAATATGACAAGAATGTAGTTTAGTATGGTAAAGAAAACACATGAGATACAACATGAGGGTAAACTCTATATCTCGAAGCCTTTTAAAGGAGAAGGATCATTTGAAATAGTAGATCTTATCTTTGTTTGTAGTTGGTTGGAAAGAGTTTTTCAAAGAGTCCATGGATGAGATTTGTTATTTTCTATACCCTTGAGAAAAGGAGAAACTAGATCAACAATCAATCCCATTGGAGTTGTAAATATTGCTGCAAAAATAATCAAATTTAAAAATTAGATCAATAAAAAATCTCGTTGGAGGTGCAAAAATTGCTACAACAATATTCAAATTTGATATTAGCTAACCTACTAGTTGGTTTGCCTCCTTCAAGAGGACTTACTCAACAAATTTATCTAATTCTAGGCACCGAATTTCCAAATCAGGCTACTAACAAGTCAACTCCTCTAGAAAATGAGGAGTCAATTTCCTCAAATATTGGAAAAGTATTTGTAAGGAAAAGCATGAGCCTATGTGTCATACCTACTCTTATCTCCCCCAAGAAAGGAGGGAAATGAAGATTATGTACTGATAAAAATATGAGCACTTTTCTGTACACTCAATGTTTGACCATCTTAAGCTTAACTATTTTGTAAACATCTTAGTACTTTAGAAATTAGACTTCAAGTACCATAATTCTTGTTTTAATCACATCTTTGAATTTTGATTGTAAGTATCTCAGATTATGCATCAAAATTCAGGTTTGGCTAATTTCAAAAAAGTGTCTTGAATTTTGATTTCCTTTTTACCCTCTATTTCCATGTACTTACCCTACTATCAAATTGAAGAAGATAAAGTGGATTGTATTAAATTACTCTTGTTCTTGAGATTAATAAAAGCTTAGTATCTTTTTGGTGATAGCAATTTTTAGAAAGAGTTCTCAATGAATGCCTAGTATTTTGTGTTTTACATGGTTTCTTGATTTCATATGCTTTCTATGTTTAATAAAATGTAACTTAATTTGCTTAATTCAATTTGAATACTATTGATTTATGTTTTGATTGTATTAGCATACACTATGATTACCATTTAAGATCCATGTGTGATTTATTTTAATGACTTTTAACCCTTTGGAAGGTTTAAAATGTTTTGTTCATTATATGTCCTAGAAAGTGGGTTGTTGGGATCCAATGGATGGGTTAGATGGAGAGAGATAAAATCATCACTCAACAAAAAATTGAAAACACTTTTCAAGAATTCTTATAATTTAGTAAACTTCCTACCCACAGATTTGGTTTAAATGAAGAAAAATTAGAATATTGGCAACTTGATGAACATTTTCCTTCATATTCATATCATCTTTTGTAAAGTTATTTATATTTTTATATTTCAAGATTGTTGGTATATGGGGAATGGTCATGCAAATACTATACACTCGTAACAAGATATGGAGTTTCCCCCCCCAAAAAAGAATTGTTAACACATCAAGGTTTTTCCCGTTGACATGTCAAGGTTTTTTCGTTAACACGCCAAATGAAAAAATGACCTTGTAAAAACCATAATTCTAGAAGGTTCCAAAAAGCTTGTTATAAGTGGCTAGGATGTATGTTGTGGCATGGTGTTCACGAGATTGTAATTTATTTTACACTGGATAATAAAATCATTGGGTGGCTGAGTTTCTGTGGATGTAGCCCATATTGGGTGAACCACATTAAATTTTGTGTTGACCTCTTTTGTGTTATTGTTCATTATTATTTCTAGGTTATTTAATATGCATATAATTGTTAATGTTTATTGCTCCAATCTTCCTGAACCCTAACAATTGGTATCAGAGCTGCGTGCATTTCGATTGATTAGTAGGAAACCTCTAGATTTGAGTGGGAGCAATGGAAGAAGGAAAATTAAAGGTTGAGAAGTTAAACAACCAAAATTATCAATTATGGAAGATGTAGATGGAAGATGATTTGTATCAAAAGGATATATGGTAGCCATTGCAAGGAAAAGCAAAGAAAGAAGCTACGATGTCCAATGAAGAATGGGAGATTCTAGATAGAAAGACACTGGGAACCATTCAATTGTGCCTAGCACCATCCATGGCGTTCAATATAATAGAAGCAAAGACAACAGAGGATTTGATGGAAGCTTTGGCTAAATTGTATGAAAAACCCTTAGCCTCAAATAATGTATTTCTCATGAAGCATTTGTTTAATCTGAAAATGATTGAAGGTGGATCTGTGATAGATCATTTAAATGAATTTAATATGATTACTAGTCAGTTAACTTTTATAAAAGTGAATTTTGATGAAGAGGTGAGGGATCTCTTGGTTTTATGTTCTTTTCTAGAAAACTAGAATAGATTGGTAATGGTTGTAACTCTGTCTCTGGTTCAAATACATTAAAATTTGACGATGTTGTTGGTGTTATCCTTAGCGAGGAAATGTGACAAAAAAGCATAGGCGAGACTTCAACATTGGGTAATTCTTTGACTATAGAGAACAAGGGAAGAAAAAAGGAGAGAGGAAAAATACCAACAAATTATGAGAAGTCACAAGGGAAGTCAAAGAAAGGTAGATCTAAATCCAGAGGAAGAATGGATTGTTGGAACTATGGAAAGCAAGGACACTTGAAGAAGGATTGTTGGTATCTAAAGGGAAAACAAGGAGATGGACAACATGATGACAGTAAGGAAGCTAATGTTGCAAGTAATAAATTGCAGGATGCTTTAATTTTGTGTTTAGGTAATGCTAATGACTCCTAGGTAATAGATTCAAGGGCTTCATTTCATGCCACACCCCATAGGAAATATTTTGTCAATTATGTTCAACGTGATTTTGGACAGGTATATTTGGGCGATGACGCACCCTATCAAATTGTTGGAAAAGGAAAGATAAAAATCAAGTTGCGGAATGGAAATGAATGGTTCCAAATTTCAGAAGGAATTTAATTTCTGTAAGAAAATTGAGTAGTGAAGGCTGCATGGTTACCTTTTCAGAAAAAGTTTGGAAGGTCACTAAAGGTGCATTAGTAGTAGCTAAAGGTGAAAAGGTAGGCACATTGTATTTGTGTACTGGTAATAATTTTTCTACCTTAGCTACTATAAAAACAATTGCTACTGAGATAGTTATAACAATTGCTAAAGGGATAGAAATAGAATTTTGGCACCATAGACTTGGGCACATGAGTGAGAAAGGGATGAAGATCCTTCACTCTAGAAAGTTGCTACCAGGTCTGAAGCAAATTGACTTGGAGTTTTGTGAAAACTGTGTTTATGAAAAACAATGTCACTTCCCTAGCTAGTGACATCCCTGCTAGACAGTATAGGTGGAGATAAATAATGAATAAAATAAGGAAAGAGGTGATTGGAGGTAGGGAGCACACATTTATGAGGTATGTAACCCCTACCTTTCTCCTTAATCATTCACACGAAGGGATGGACTAAGACAAAAATATGATGGGAAAAAAGAGAGAGTATGGAATGGATTAAAGGAAACATGTGTTTGTGCAATTAATAAGCTTGGCACCCTTGTCCGTGGGAAATGGAAATTGTGTAGGGTGTGTGGAAAAAGAGGCTCATGTAATTCTTAAAACCCTTGCAACCCCAACAATTTATTCACGTTCTTTTGCACAGGAAGTGTAGGCAAGTGAATAAGAGAAAATAAAGAAAAGTCAGAGAGGTGTAAAGAGAAGTAATTGGGGAATTTGGGAATAAAAATCCATTGCTTTATTTCCTCTTTCTTGATAGAGAAGGATGCAGAGTATGCAGTTGTGGATAGAAAACATAGAGATCAGAGAGGGGATTTTAGATGAAGGTCAATAGGAGGAAAATAAAGAAAGAGGGAATTTGAGAGTTGGGAAGACTAGCTTGGAGAGGTTTTTTTTGGAAGAAGAAAAAACCTTTAGATGCCTGCAATAGATGCAAAAAGGGAAGAAATGAGAGCCAAAAGAAGGGATGAAGGAGGATAAAAATCCCTTAAAGAAATGTGGTCTCATGGTACTACATTGAGTGTTGGATATACATAAAAATAAAAAGGAGTTGTTGAAAAGGATTTAGAAATGTCAAGCAAAAGAAATTGGAGAGTGTGAAGCCAAATTCGATAGCTATTGACCATGTTGCCCCTATGTAGCCATGAGAGTTTTTGATCAAGCTATGGACATCCAAAAAAGTATAAAGGAAGGCTCAGGAGATTTGATAATGCAAGGAGAGGAGATTTTTGGATCCAAAGCTACAAGAACATTGGAAAGAGGAAATACTAGAAGTATGAATTGGCATTGGAGGAAGGACACGATATTAGAGGCACCAAGAGGAATGACTGCAGATTTTAGTGTTTGAACCATGGTTATCTTCAACTCTATCATTAAAGTTAAGTATAAACATCTTTCAAATAACACTGGGTTTGGATATCTTCTCTTATGGTTGTCATGTAAGAATTTGGGGGAGAATATGATAGAGTATTGAATGATAACTAAAGTAATATTTATGAATTAAATCATTTACCATGATCCTTCAAACTTGTAACATGCTAAGGTTTGCTTGGTATTTTCTTTTAATAGCGATAAGTAGAAGTTATATTTGCATCCTCATGTGGGGCGCAAGATGTTGAACAACAAAACCATTTACTTTTCCCTCCTAGTTGTCAATATGTAGAATACAAAGGTGTTTGTGAATTTTATTTCTTATGGTTATCATATCATATCATCTTTACTACCCTCTTCAACCTAGTTATGTTTATCTATATTTTAGATCATGGGAGTAATGTGCTTAGTATTCATGACATCTATATAAACCTTGTATGAAATTGGGCATGTGTTATATGAGGGGAGATTAGTTAGGATGGCTTCCAAGTAAAGTAATATTCATTATAAAATAGTGAGACCTTAATAGGTCAATGCTGATTTAAATATTTATCTAGCACACTATGGTGTAGTTCAAGGTTATCACTCATGTTTACATTTTCACTATGACATAGCGTCTTGGTTTAGTGATAAGTATGATTTTTGCAAACAAACATAATTTATTGTTAAAACTAATCATCCTAACCTTTGTGTCATGGAAATGAGCTTATAGGATGTTTTGGAATATTTATTAACTAAGAAATCAATATAATCAAGGGTTAAGTATTTATATACTTTATGCTTGAACTTTAAAAGAAATAAGATGACAAATAGTCCTAGATTAGATATTTAGTAGCAAGATAACCTTACAATATGAACCAAGAATCATACATAATCAATATGAGCCTTGAAACTTGGTTGCATAATAATTGCAAGGGTGACTTCGTTTAGTAACTGAGACCATACAAATTACTAAACATCTCTTTAATGTTGAATCTTGGTATTTTGATAATCCATTAATGTCATGGTAAATATTTTATATGATTGTATGATGTCTATAAATCTCTTAGATACAAGAACTTTGACAATGAATTTATTATTATAGCTATAATGAACCTCAATATAATTGTATACCAGATGAAAGAAAATTATCGTTAATTTGACAATGTGGTTGAGATCAAGTTACGAGATACATCCTTTGTAGCAACTCTTGATACCTTACTAATGACCATTAAGGTCAGGATTAGATTAAATGATGAGTATGATTAGATTGTCCAGTCTATTAAATAAATTATCATGAGAATATGGGGTGGAACCATAAGGTAAAATAACTTAGAAGATCAAGACTATTATTAGCAATATTATTAATGGGACTATGTTTTCATATATTGGTCTCATTGATATAGTGTTGCCAACTTTCTTAAGTAGGATTCAAACAATGATTTTAACATAAAACCAACTCATAAATACTATCATATGTCTTGTAAAGACATCTATTTATACCTTGAGTATAAGAACCTCAATAGTGATCCTTATGCTATAACTATATTGTATTATCATTAGGGTACAAAATATTGCACGATATCCTCGATAGTTGATTGCAAGGATTCTAAGATGTTCAAATTGAATTAGGATTAATATCTATGGGAGGTCAAGTGTGATAGGGATGACCTAGTTGGAAGTTCCTCAATATAGGCTTACTATATTGTGAGCTTAGTTAAGCGTCTCCTACAAACTGATAGTCGATAATAATTGAAGGAAACCATTAATGAAATCTTAATTATGGGAAACTGGTGTGTAGGTATCTTTGAGAGACTATGTAGGAGAACTACGTGTGACTTTGATCCATATGGAAGTGGAAACGTAGGTGGTCCTTGGGCAAAGGATATCCCTGTGACCTCAATTCCATAGGGGAATGGTTTAGTGGGGGGATAACTCCTAGATGTTGGGATTTTTCCTACATGGTTTGACCTTTCCTCCTCCACAAGCTTCAGTTTGAGGCTAAAATGGGTATCAAATGGGTATGATCAAGTTAAGGGAATTTAATAACTAATATTTAATGCATAATATGATTCTATTAAACATAATGATGTAAGATATTTAACTACTTTATAATGGGTATTTGATTATATGTATATGTTGGGTAAAGTCCATCATGTGTTGGTTCCATGTATCTCTTATGTGTCTATGTAATTTAACTCCATATCTAGAGGTTTTTATGTATAGGCCCATGTTTCTGTTGATTGTGATTGTGTCTCATGTTATGTATGACCCGCCCAAGAGTGAACCTACGAGATATTTGAATAGTGACAGGTAGTCATTGGATCGTGCCAATGACCGATGTCTGGGCTACTAATAGGGATTAGTCAGCTTCACCTGGTTCACAAAGGTGAAGGTAGTGGGCTACCCTAGTCATGATATGGTTGTAGAGGTTGCATGTGTAGGGACCCATCCGTGTGGGTAACGACAATCTAGGGCTAATTACATATTGAGAGGGTTCATTGGCTATCACTGATAAGCACAAAAGTGACCGATGCCAAGTGTTACCTAGGATTGTGAAGAAGATAACTGATAGTATCACTAAGGTCACAAGGTGGTATATGTCAGGAGCTACTTCTTCCTGGGTGGAAAGAATTTTTGTTGGTGGCCTATAAGCGATTGAAGTCGGAATCCATCGGGTTTGGTAGGTTCACTACTTGGGGAAACCCTTGGGATGGTGGATGGACCCATGGTGTAGTATGGGATGCATTGAATCCCTTTCCCAGTTGTCAAACTATATACTTAGCCTTGTGGGGTTGAGGAAAGACCCGTGGTGTAGAATGGGATGCACCAAATCCTCTTCCCATTTGTCCAATGGTGGAGAAGACTGGAAAAAAGGATAGGACGCACAATGTCATGCGTAATGCACCAATATTATTTCTATCTAGGATGCATTATGGACATGTGTTGGCCATTGTGATGTGTTAATCGACCATTGTGGATGTGATGTATGTTGGAGCTTGTCACTATGTGTATGTGAAGTATGTTGGAGCTTGTCACTGTGTTTGTGATGTATTTTGGAGCTCGTCACTATGTATTTGTGATGTATGATGGAGCTTGTTATTGTGTATTCAAGATGTATGGTGGAGCTCATCTCTATGTATATGTGATGTATGTTAGAGCTTGTCATTGTGTATTTGTGATATATGTTGGATTCAATCACTAATGTAAATGTGATATATGTATGAGACAATCATTGTTGTACTTGTGATGTACATGAGTTAATCACCATTATACTTATGATTTGTGTATCATCCAATAACTGTTATACTAGTGATGTGTACGAGCTAGTTAGCTCGTGTAGATGGAGGTATGCTTGTGACTTAAATTATGTATAATCTTTGGGATTATGGTATGATATGCCTCTAGTGAATATTGTGAATGTTTGTACACTATTTCTTGGTAATGTTTAGTACGGACCTAACACTTGATGGAAAAGTTATTATCATTATATTATAATTGGTCAAGTTGATAGCTTACATGTACTAAATTAATAGCTATGGGTTAAGGTGAGATAATAGATCTCATAGAAGAGGAGAGATTGAACTCCCTCTGTCATTGTGGGGAAAACTACAAAGCCTTTGATTTCCCACAAGATGATACGTAGGTAGGTTCATCATGAACCCTCAAGGCTTAGGTCATAATTCTAGGACATACCTTAACCTTGGGATCTTAACACTCTTTTGTGCAAGCATATAATTGGAAATAATGAGTTGATGCCACCATGGGAATGGAGAAGTATTGAAGTTAACACTATTAAGATTCATGGAAGTTGCGCAATCATTTTAGTTGGTAGACGTTGTGGATGCAAAAAAAAATTGTAGTTCCCAAGTGGCAAATTTTACAAACAGAAAAGAGTTTGATTTCTCAAAGTTGGGAAAGAGAAGAAGAGTGAGAAATTAGAACTTGTGCATTCAGATATGTATGGGGAATAGCTCAGGTATATTCTCTTGGTGGCTCTTGTTATTATGTTACTTTTATGGATGATGCAACTAGGAAAACATGGGTGTATTTCCTAAAACAAAAATAAGAAGTATTTGAAACTTTTAAAAGGTGGAAAGCTTTGGTTTAGAATGAGATAGGAAAAAAGTTGAAGTGCCTCAAATATGATATTGGAGGTGAGTATTGTAGCAGAGAATTTGAAAATTACTATTCATACAATATAATCCATAGGAAGAAAATGGTTCCTAGAACCCCATAAGAAAATGGTGTGTCTGAAAGGATGAATAGGACCATTATGGAGCATGAGATTGCATGTTGGACTACCCTTACATTTTTGGGCAGATTTTGTACATACCGCTATTTATTTAATAAATAGGGGATCTTCAAATCCTTTGGATGGTGGCATTCTAGAGGAGGTATAGATGGGTAGAAAGGTAAACCACTCATTTATGAAAACCTTTGGTTGTGAAGCTTTTGTCCATGTTGATATAGAAAATAGAACCAAGCTTCAGGATAAGTTTAAAAAATGTACCTTCATTGGATATGGAGTAGATGAATTTGGTTATTGATTATGAGATTATGAAAATAATAAAATCATTAGGAGAAAAGATGTTATATTCAATGAGAAGGTCATGTATAAGGATCAACTATAGGAAAAGAAGCATTAACATGCCAAAAGGGAATATGTGGTGCTAGATGAGATTCCAAAAAATAAAATGCCAGTGGTACGTGATGCTCAACAACAATAAGTTATCACACAGACTCTTGCAAGTGTTGGACGTTCTACATGGATAACTAGACCTCTAGAAATATTTTCTCCATCATTATATTGTATATTATTAACTAATTTTGGTGAACCTGAAGGTTATGAAAAAGCAATATAGGTAGATACCAAAAAGAAATGGGAGCTAGGCATGAAAGAGGAAATGGATTCCTTGCTACAAAATCAAACTTTGGACTTAGTCCAATTGCCTATAGATAAAAGAGCATTGCCGAATAAATGGGTTTACAAGTTGAAGGAAGAAGATGTCCAGAGGAAAGAAAAGATATAAGGTCAGACTCATGGTAAAAGGTTTTGCATAGCAAAAAAGTATAGATTTTGATGAAATATTTTCTCTGGTTGTAAAGATGACTTATATTAGAACTATTCCAAGTCTTGTGGGTGCAGAAGACTTGCATCTTGAACAACTATGGGATTTGGAAGAGGAAATATACATGCAACAACCACAGGGATATGAGGTCAAGGGTAAGGAGGAATTTGTGTGCAGGTTAAAAAAGAGTTTGTATGGCCTGAAGCAAGCACCCCGACCATGGTATTTGAAAATTGATAGCTTTATGGTTGAACAAGGTTATGTAAAGATGTCATTCTGATTATTGTGTTTATTTCAAGAAATCAAGTAATGGCAACTATATTATCTTGTTGCTTTATGTTGATGACATGCTTGTTGTCAAGTGTAACATGATACATAT
This sequence comes from Sequoia sempervirens, assembly GCA_007258455.2. Classification (NCBI taxonomy): domain Eukaryota; kingdom Viridiplantae; phylum Streptophyta; class Pinopsida; order Cupressales; family Cupressaceae; genus Sequoia; species Sequoia sempervirens. The sequence goes on from VDFB02065611.1 coordinate 20,061, forward strand.
TAATGAAATTAAGTAGAAATTAGAAAATTCATTTGCTATGAAGGATTTGGGTGTAGAAAAAGAAATCCTTGGTACGAGGATCACATGGGACAGGACAAACAAAAAATAATTTTGTCTCAAAGTGAGTATGTAGAGAAGGTTTTGAAAAGGTTTAACATGTAGAATGCAAAAGTAGTTAGTACACCTTTGCCTAAACATTTTAAGAACTTGACTAAAGAGATGTGTCCAAAGACACAAGAGAAGGAAGACAAAATGGGTCAGCACTCAAGAAGCAGTGGATATTGGAATGCGGTAAAATGGGTTCTCCGATATTTAATAGGTACTACTTCAAAGAAACTATGTTTTGGAGGAACAAATTCTACTCTAAAAGGATATGTTGACTCTAGTCTGGCGGGTGATATTGATAATAGGAGGAGTACTACAAGGTATGGTTTTTCTATAGGAGGTACTATAGTCAGTTGGATTTCAAAACTGCAAAAGGTTTTTTTACTTTCAACCACTAAAGTTGAGGATGTTGTTGCTGCAGAAGCTAGCAAGGAGAAGATTTGGTTACAACATTTTTTGGAGGAATTGGACCAATGACAAGAAGATATCCCTTTGTACATTGATAGCTAGAGTTCCATTCATCTTGCTAGGAATTCATCTCTGCATTCAAAAACTAAGCACATATAGCTCATATACCACTTCATCTAGTCAGTTTTGGAGGATGGACAGTTGAAGTTGGAGAAAATTCACACAAGTGAGAATCCTGCAGATATGTTGACAAAGGCAGTTACATGGGAGAAACTGATTTCTTATCAGTTTCTATTAACATTCATGAATGATAATGGTGGATTTAAGAAACCAACTAGACCTGTAATCCATTGGGAGTTGCAAGTGCAACAGTGTCATCTAGGGTTAGTCTCCAAGTGGGAAATTGTTTGGTGTGGAGCCTGATTAGTCTCCAAGTGGGAATTTTTTTGGTGTGGAGCCTGATTAGTCTCCAAGTGGGAGATTGTTGGTATGTGGCGATTGATCATGCAAATACTGTACACTCATAACAAGATATGGGGTTAGGGGCATCGCCTTGAATTTTTTTTTTGTTAACATGTCAAGGTTTTTCCCGTTGACACATCAAGGTTTTTCCCACTGACACGTCAAGGTTTTTTTATTAACATGTCAAATGAAAAAAATGACCTTGTAAAAACTCTAATTCTAGAAGGTTCCAAAAAGCTTGTTATAAGCAGCTGGGATGTATGTTGCGGCATGGTGTTCACGAGATTGTAATCTATTTTGCACTGGATAATAAAATCATTGGGTGGCTAAGTTTCTATAGATGTAGCCCATATTGGGTGAACCATGTTAAATTTTGTGTTGATCTCTTTTGTGTTATTCTTCATTATTATTTTTGGGTTATTTAATCTACATATAATTGTTAATGTTTATTGCTCCAATCTTCCTGAACCCTAACATGATGAAGCATTTTTATTGGTTGATCCATATTTAAAATTATCTCTCTTAATAACTTGGATTCTATGGCTTTTGCATATGTACAAAGTTCCATAAAAAATGCAAAGCTATTGAGGTATACACTATAAAAAATTGGCTTAAGTGGTACCTTGATAAAAAAAAATTGTAATTCAATATCATGTAAGGGATCTTAATCACTTTAGAACATCTAGACTAGAATCTTATAACACAATTGATGTGTTTATTGAGCCCTTGGATCACTCAAATAAATAGAATATAGAAACTCTAAGGCCCATATGGACTTCAAATTGTTTCAAGAATTTATCTTTTGTCAAATCACCAAATGTATGGATGGGTCCATGAGGTAATCAAAAGAATCATTTTATATTATAATCCTTGACAGTCCTTGAAAATAGCTTAGCCCATTGCCTATTCTTATATATAAATTCTAAACATACTATAGTAAATGATCTTGAATGTATATTAGGGTCACCCTAGTGATCATACATAGATAAATATGATGCCACAAAGCCCATAGGTAGTGGGTTTAAAATAGTCTCATAAGTGAACGGTGCATGTTGAGCATCTTCAAATTCCTCATTATCTTTCCCATTAGGTTTTCTATCCACTCTTTTTTCAATTTGATCTATTTTATTAATTAGTGCATCTAGGGTAGAGGATGAAAGGGTAACAAATGAAAGTTGAGGGTCACTATGGTGTGTACAACACTAGGTGTGGGAAGTATGAGGGATGGAAGAGGTGATAGGGGGGAAAGAGGCATAAAAGAGGAAAGATAATGAAGGGTATGCATAGGAATGGATGGAGGGATGAAAGGGGGGATAAACATGGCATGTGATGGAGTGGTAGATGTAGGAATGACATGAGTAAGATGGTTGATGATAGGATGTGTAGTGGTATATGAAATAGGGATATAGGTATGAAACATCTTGAGGAATGCAAGTATCTTGAGAGGGGTAGAGTTAGAAGGAGGGCCATAAGGAGGAGAGAAGGTGGAGAAAGGGAATCGGGATACACACTATGTGACCTGGTATAAAAGTGTAGGTGCGAGAAATACTATACAAGTGGAAGGAGTAATATAGAAGATAGATCAACAATAGAAGAGGGATATGAGGTAGATGTATTACTCAAGTAGATAAATAAATTTTATCATGAACAAATTGCAAGATCTTTAATCCATGTGGATTATTAATGAACATATTGTGAATCATATCAAGTAGTTGTGTAGGGTTTTCAACATTAGCCAAAATAACAAGCTTATTTGAAAATTATTGTTGTACAACATGAATATCATTATCGTAATCTTGATTTTCCTCTAATTTGTTCTCAAAACGAGTTTTGGAATAGATCTTACTCTCATTGGGTTGGGTGGCCATGCCAGAGTTTAGGTGAGCATTCCTTCTCGATAGAAGATTAGGACTGTGGGTAGCTTCTTGCATAAAGGAAGGATAGATAAGGTATTAATGATTACTTCTAGATTTAAAGATTGGAAGTATTAGCAGTATATCAAATTTGTAAGTGAATCCCTAATATTATACAACTAAGGGTGGGTAGGGTAGACAAAAGAGAGCAAAAAAATGAAGCTTAAACCATAAAGGAAAATGTATATCAATGAAAGTAGCTTCTTGAATAAAGGAAGGATAGATAAGGTATTAATGATTACTTTTAGATTTAAAGATTGGAAGTATTAGTGGTATATCAAATTTGTAAGTGAATCTCTAATATTATACAACCAAGGGTGGGTAGGGTAGGCAAAAGAGAGCAAAAAATGAAGCTTAAACCACAAAGGAAAATGTATATCAATGAAATAGTAATAAAAGATATACATAACTGCTACTAAGATCTATAAAAAGTATGATAAAAAAATGCAAATCTAAAACCCTAAAAAATGAAGGTGTAAATCCTATGGTAGTGTAGGCATTTGTGTGAAATTGCACCAATGCAAACAATAAAGAACAACTAAATCGAACAAAACACAAAATCAGATAAACACTCAGATTAGGTGAAATAAGTCCAAACAAGCCTAAAATTTAACAAAAAACATTATACTAGATTCTTTCTTG
>VDFB02065612.1:0-24463 GCA_007258455.2 Sequoia sempervirens
GTTAATGCGAAATAATGTTAAGGATTGTTCAAAGGGATTTTTCTTAATTTGTACAAGGTTTCATCTTAGGTAACATCATGTCCAATGTCTCCAAGAGAGGGTAAGTGCAAATGATCTCATCTTGTTTCCAAGAGAGAAAAAGTGTAATGTCTCATGCATCCTAAACAACATAGTACCTAATGCCTCCAAGAGAGGGAATTGTAAGAAAAATAAAATCACACAATGAAATGAAAGTGGTGATGTATTCCCCCACTTTAAAGCAGTTGCAAGCACCCATACTACGAGCAATTGCTTTAAAGTAGAAGAAGAGAAGGACATGAGAGGTTACTCAGAAAGCCCTATGCCAAGTCATATGTTTATGATAAGCTCCGTCGCAAAGGAAGGTAGTATGTCACATGCGAGTCAATCTTAAGACATGTCATCCACATCCCAAGCTTGCTCTTATACATTCATGAAAGGTCAACAAATAGTCAAAAGATACAACAAGTGACATACAAGGACAAGGTTGTCTAACCCCTTTCCCCCACTTAGTGCAGGACAAAGGTAAGCCAAAGGGTTGATGAGATGCATGCAAGAGTGAAAATCAATAGAAATTAGAGGAATTAGATGCCCCCACATAGGGAAGCATACCAAACTCCTAAAAATGTTGTATTTCACAACTAAAGGCATTACATTCATTAGTGGTGTGACCATGAACTCTATGATATGCATAGAATGAGGTTTGGTCATAACATTTCTTATGAGTTCTAGGAGGGAGAGCGATCAAGTTATCATGGAGAAGCCTTGACAATATACCTTCTTGGTCAAGAGGAAAAGGTGATTGTGTGATTGGGTTAAAAATACATCTTGCTTAGTTGTCATACCTACGCAAGACTCTATAGATTGAGATATTTTTTCTTCTTCATTATAGGAGGATACAAAAGCTAACGAATTCAAATCATGAGTGTTTTGTGAGATGACAGTTTGAATGTTGTGGGAAGAATGATAGTAAAGGAAATTAAGTGTAAAGGATGAGTTAGGGGTATGTTGTGTGAGATTGAATGAAGGTGGGTAAAGGATGGGAGGGTTATGAAGAAGATGTCCTATGGGATATGCATGTGGTTCATTAATCAAAGGAGATCAAATGAACACTTGTGCATTCATATCCTCAATATTCTTGTTTTGATGTATCTCTAAATGCGGGCAATCAAGAACCACTTGTTTGCCACAGTCCAATGCCATGATATTCTCCCTAGGAGGAGAGTTTTTAGGACAACAAGCCACATACGCTTGACAAGTAGGGCTAGGTTCTTCCAATATGTCTTCATTTCTAGTAGGGGAATGATCAATGCTGGGATTATGAGGAGGGGAATGTTGAATGTCCATAGGCTCATTCTCTTGTCCCATGTTTTCTACCCTACAAGGAGAGCTTGTAATATGTTCATCCAAGTTTGAGGTTTGTAAAGTAGCTTCATCACAAGTGGAGGAGGTATCAAGAGAAGAACCACTATGGTTGTCAAATAGATCTTCCCATAGGATAGGGACATTAGGGAAGGGAAGGTCAAAGGTGTCATGATTCTTAATAGGTATGTCTTTTAACCTATCCTCTTGACATTGAGGAGGGATATTAGGAGATGAACAAGATTGATTGTTATGACCATGAAGACTTGGTAAGGTGATGCTGAGGAATGTGTGTAGGATCGAATGTTCTTGTTGTATAAGGTTGTCCAAAGGGGAATAAGGAGATGGACAATCAAGTCTTTCAAGGCTTGTAACTTCTTGTACCAAAATACCTTCGTCACTAATAGGAGAGGTATCAGAAGAAGAACAAGTATGTGTGTTATGATTGTCTACATTCCCATTCTCACCAATGGGTAATGTAAGAGTAAGGATTTGTATTAATGGATTGTTTCTTAAAGTCCCTATTATGGCAGTCAAAAGAAAACTCACAAAATGGGATATTATGCTTATAAAATCCATGTTTAATCCAAGCAAGAACATATCTTTTGAAAGAAAATGTGCTAAAATGAAAGAAGGTACAATGCAATGCAATTTTCAATTTTTAAGTGTTTGTTTGCAATAATTTGAGAATGAAATGTTGTAAATGTAAAGAGTGAAATTAAATAATGTATGAAATGGGCTAATTGAAGCAAGATTTAACAAAATGCAAGCTAAATAAATGCAACTAACTGATATATATAGGTTAAGGAACCAAACAAAAGCCTAAAAATAAATTTCTGAGTTTTGTACAATGTGGTTTTAGGGGTCAGAAGGGACTGATTCACCTAGGGTGGCGAATGAGTCCTAGTATGGCCCTTTTCTTTACAATTTCCAAAAAATTGTGACTAATTTTTATGAATTATGAGTGCTATCATGCAAAGCTAAGTGAAAAATGTAGAATTTCAGAACTGTTCAATGATGAAAGATGAAAAAAGGCAATCTATTATGCACTTTTATGCATCCAAAAATGAAACTGTAGAATGCAAGCTAACTAATGCAAAACGAAGGAAAGCAAATCTAGGATGAATAATGGACTCCAAAATCAGAAGAGGGGATTTAACCAGCATGTTCACCAAAATGAAACAAAGGATTTTGGTACCCAAAATCCTTCTTTGGGGCTTTTAGGGTTTTTCACCTAAAAGGACAAGGATTGGACCAAAATGTACATTGTTTCACTCAAGATTAATGTGAGGATGAATGGTATATTGATGTGAAGTTTTTTTAGATGTGTTTAAATGCTTACAAATTCAAATAAATGAATGCAAACTAATCTAATGCAAGATGCTAGAAAACACAATGTTGATTGCAAATACGAACTAGAAACTTAAACAAATGAAAAATAAATTGATGAAACTTATCAAAGTGCACTTGGAGGTAGATTACTATTGTTGGAAGGTTCTAGAGTGTTCTATAAGTCACTATTAATGGCCACTAGGACTAATTCACCATGCATGGCGAAGTAGTCTTGCTTCTAATGAAAAGTACCAGAAATAGGTTTTTGATTGTTAGGAGCTAAATTCTAGCAAAACTACTTTTCAGGCCTATAGATGGGACTCATTTTCCATGGGTGATGAATTATTCCACCTACAAGAATCTAAAAACTTATTAGTTGATTATGTGGAGCTAGATTTGTACTTCTGCTTCCTACAGGTGTCTGCTTCTGAAATTATCGAATTCGGGTCTGAAAATGACTTTTTGTTGATTCTTTGACTTGTTGAATGAAAACAGGACTTTAAAAAAATTTCAACTTGATCTTCAATGATTTCCAAGCTTCCAAAGGACCTAAATCTACAAATACACAATGCAAAAGAGAGATATGTTGAATGTTAAGACATGGGGGTTTGCCTTGGTCAAACCTAGTTTAGGTAATTAAACCAAAAGGATGAAAGAATGGAATGAAACATGCAACAATGGAATATATTACCTTTCCATGATGATTGATCTTGAAATTTTGCAACATAACATGTAGAATCTTCCTTTGAATGTCTTAGGAAGCTAAATTAATGTCTTGCAATGTGAAAGCCCTAACTTGCATATCTTGAATGCATGTTGTGAATGAATTATGATATTAATAGGTGAATGACAGATGGAGGATGTAAAATGAGAAGAAAAACACATATTTATACACACTTGTGCCTTAGTAACCCATTCATACCTAAAAATGTGTGTCAGGAAATATGTTGTATTCAATGTTGTTTTTCAAGATAATACTAAAAAATACACTTAATTAAGCATATGAGAGCATAAAGGGGCCAAATAAAGCATAAGAAAAAGATAAATAGTGAAGATGTGCCTAGAAAAGTGTGAAAGCTTCTTACAAGACTTTACAACACTTCAAAATAGGACTTCATGAATAAAAAGGTGATTTTTAGGTGAATTGTAATTAATAGAGTCTAGAAGAATGTAGAAATGTCTTACAACACTTCACAACACCTTCACAATATGTCATTAAAATAATTTTATTTAGTTTGTAAGAGTCCAAGACCTAGTGTGGATGCATAAAATGCCTCACAACACTAGATTAAGGCCTCATTAAGTCTAATTAATCATGAATTAATCCCATGTCAAGAAAAAGGGTCTTTTTCTATGGCACACCTTTTTAGGAGACAATATCTCCACTCTAAAATACACCAAATATATTATTTATAAATCAACAAGATTACAATATTCCCCAGAGAGCAAGCTTCTCATAGAGACACCAACCAAAGATTTAAAAGAAAAATCAATAGCTTATCACCAGCAAGACAATAATACAACACATTGTAATATGCTATAGTTGCATTTATGATGTCCTTATAAAATAGGGTTTCCTTCAAAGAAAAGAAAATCCAACATAATATATACCATCAAATCTATGACCTAATAATGAATGGTCAAAATTTGTAATGATAATATATATATATAAAATATGGATTTTGAGGGTGCTACCCTTGAACTCCCCTTTTCCCTAGTCACACCCCATACCTACCCTTCCCCCTCCCACCCTACCAAGGATTTCATCTCCCTTGGACCCCATAACAAGTGTGCCCCCCTTGCAACCCCTCGTGCTCAAATATATTAATCTTTTATGATTCCAAGGTTGAGACATCAGTTTTCTTAACAATTAGAAGATTGTGACATTAAGGTGAAATTAGAAATTAGAAGAAATTATAATAGTGTTTTAATAGATCATAATTAATTAACTAATCAAGCTTGGAGGAATTAGAGACCAAGATTAATTGATTTGATTAATTAATTAGTCTTATAAAAGAATTAATTAATCCATGAGTAGTGAAAGCAATTAATTAAATAATAATCCTATTTTAATTAATTTACATAAAAGATAGTATATGACAAATTGATGATAAATTTTGGGTAAGCTTTACAATATAATATAAAAACTAACAACCATATACCACTTGTTTATTTTATTTTTAACTTAAAAATAATAAAATTTAATTTTCCAATATTTAATCACTACTTCATATATTATGGACAAAGAGAACAAACAACAATTGACTATAATCAATACTGATTCAACATATCATCATGAAAGACTTGGAAAGGTCCTATGACAGAAAAAAAATTGAATGAAAAGACAGATAATATTTTAATCTTCAACTATAAATATTTTGTAGATTAAAAGTAACTTGTTAAAAGGACATCTTGTATAGAATTCATTATTAATCAGTTTAAAATGGTTTCCATATTAAAATAAGTTATTTTAAACCTTTTTAATGAAATAATTAGGATTACATAGATATTGGCATTATTTCTTTGTTGAATAAGTGGATTATAACCTGATGAGTAAGCATACATCCAAATTAGAAATTTTCATTTAATCAAGCAATCATAAATTAGGGGACATCTATCCAAATCACTTAAGTGTCAACCCTAGACCGATCATACCTCTTATGAATTTGAACCTTGGTGATGTAATTGAAAACATACTATCATACTTACCAAGTATACTCAACCAATAGAATTACAAGTGATAATTCACTTAACTAATAAACCAAGACTCTTTTGAACCAGCCAAAGTAAACAAAGCCTCTTTCTAACGTATGGTTGGCTTTTTCTAGAGAACCAAAATCTATCATCCACATCTGGGGAAAAAACTTATTTGTATCTACCTTTTATGCCTGCGTATGTTCGTTTTGACGTGTGATTATCTGCAATTTGTAACCACAAGTTGCAATACTTATTATCACTGAAGTTAACATTGTATGGCACCTGTTGAATTATTGAGTTAATGCACTGCATTTCTAATCAGACATTTTCCTCAATACCCATCTACTTTTTTGGGTCTCCATAAACTATATAACACATCATAGATTATAACAAAATCTGATACACCATTGCAAATGAAGTATTTTGAGATTCCAAACTAAAACTAGAGACTGTGTAGTACTGTTAACATTCCTTATCATAGAAGACTTTTCATTGATAGGAGATATAGATATCATATCATATCATATTTGTAGGGACATATTGGGGCCAATTCAAGAGCTCCCCCTGGAAAGAAAATGTGTATTCTTCTCTGTCTTTTCTCTGGCAGGTCCTGCTTTTTACAATGCATGGTTATTTTTGAATGTTACCCGAATAGATAGAAAGAAAACATGATTAAAATAGTATGATGAGGATGATATGCAATCTCAAATCTAGATTCATAAATTGTCCAAAAATCATCTTGGCATGTTTAACATGGAATTGGAGTCAACAATAGAAGAGGTGGAATAAATTTAAAGGGTTCTAGAATTGAAGTTGGATTGATAGTTAATACACAAGTGTATTGGGCATGTGGTGGTAGTGGAATCTTTATTTCACATGCACACAATCACTTGTTTTCATAGGCACAATTTTTATGTGTTGGTAGAGTATAGTTGAGTATTCCTCTTCCCCTTTCTTAATGGCTTGTATTCCTAGCAGCATATGCCACATTTTTCTTCTTGGTGGTGAATTTATCTTTCTAATAGACAATATATATTCTTAAATCCATGTGTGAATGTTGTTCTGAATAGAAAGTACTCATTTCTTATTGTTGGGTAGTGAAAGTTAGGGCAATGATCATTGCATATGTTGGTATTTTTTTGTTTCTTGTATAGGCACTTTTAATAACAATTTTAACAACATTAATATTTATCAATAATTTTGTTTATCTTACATGGATAGTTTTGAGGCCATTATTTAGTTCCTTGTGTGATTGTTACTATGGACCACAATTCTTCACCTTCGTTCCTTATTATTTGATCTTTTGGAGGATAAATGAACAAAACAATGGAACTATTTATTTTCTAATGATCGTAATAGAGAGTGGTATCAAAATGTAATAGTGGAAGTTGAACACTTAGTAATTGCATTATTATACTTTTATGCTTATTTTAGTCAATTTTTCTTGTTCTACCATTTAATCTTGTTTTGACCTTATTTTCCACCTCTTAAGCCATTCCTATCCTTCCCTTGACCATAGATACACCCTCTTGACCCACTTTATTTATTTACTTTCCCTTTCAATTTATCTTTCCATAGCATTTATTTTCTTCCCACATTCCTTTAACCTTCAATTTAATTTTAATATTTTATTTTTCCTACTTTAATTAAACCTTTTAAGTTTCCTTTATCCCTAATCTATATCAAAATTCCTTCTTGTTCCTCTTGAATCTTGTGCTTTAGAGGTTTTCTTGATTTAAACCACTAACCACTCAATGCCTCCTTTAAGCTTTATCTTTCCTAAAAAATACTGTACAGTGGTTACTAGGTCCTTTTTGAAAGGAAGAAAAGGCAAAGAGCATACTTCATACAGTAATCTAAGAGATGATAAATTATGTGTAGAAATTTAAATGGTCATATAGTTACAAGGAAATGAACACAAAATTAATATATCAAAACACAATAATTTATGTGGAGGACAAAATTTTGGGAGAAAAACCATACACTTTGGTGTATTATTCAATAATCAAATGGTTATTATACACTTATTTAGTATCTTTACAAGAGTATTCAACCAAAAAGAGATCTAGAGTAGTTTTTGTAGCATAGAAATACCTCCAAAACTCACTATGAATCCTTTATCTCAATCACCTAGTACATATAAGAGAAGTAATAACAGAAAGCACAAAATTGTAATTAGAAAACCATGAATAAAATCCACCCAAAATGTGGAATCCAAATCCATAGTCAAAATCTAGTGACTAAATCCAACTATTAGAAAATGTGATATTTAAAAATGCAATCTAGATGCACTAATGTTGCATCTTCAACAAACTTAGAATGAATACTTGAATGCCCATTTTTCTAAGAGATATTATTGTTATCATTAGTTCTCCTTATTGACTTGGAATTTAATTGCAGTTGCATTCATGAAGGATACAAAGCATAATGGTGGTAGTTAAAACTAATTTCAACTCATTTTGGCACTTTCTCAAATCTAGGAACTAAAAAAGGGAGTGGGGATATTTTTCATGATACATGGGCCCCACACAAGTTATCTCCATAATAGATTAATATTATTAGTAAAATATGCATTTGGAATTATATTTTCTATTCATGGATATAAATTGGTTACGCCCAGGTGAATTCCATATGAAGGTATTCATTGTGATTTACTATTCTCAAAATATGGTCATCAAGTGGGACATAGGTTCTTGCATAATAACATGGTTTCGTTAATCCATTATTTTAGGAATTAATTTGTGAGATTTCTCTCTAATTATTCTATATATTGGAGGTATGAGATAGCAATATTTTCATGTTAGTATAGGTATACTAGTGTTGTTGGAGTGTTATTCCAAATTGAAGAGAGATATGTATTTCTTATGTAATATTGTTTAACAATATTAATACATACTTGATCCTCTCATTGATGGTGGATTTTTGATGTCATAAATTGATTTATTATCATTTGGTGATTTTGATGTGCTCTCCATGTTTCATTTGCATATTAATTTATATGTGAACACTAAAATATATACATTAAGTTTTATTTCTATACTATTCCACTCTATTTTTTAACATCTCGTATCACAACCTTGCTTTGGATCAAAGGGACACATTTGTAGAAGTGTTGTGAGTTTTCTAGTTTGGAGTGTAAGAATCTTACTTTTTGTATTTGTATATCTCTATTTTTTATTGAAATCCATGAAAAGTGCATCTTAGCAAAAGATTGAGATATTCAATAGATCTAGCTACAAGATTTGGAAACTCAAAATAAAGGATCTACTTGAAGAGATAGACTAATGGGGAGTTGTTTCAAAAGAAAAGCAAACTAGATGTTATATTTTATTATGATTGGAAGAATATGCATAGAAGGAATGAAGAATGATGTTTAGTTGTGTCTTGAAAATTATATCAACTTGAATGTTTCTTTGGAAAATAATTTGTGAGATTTACCAAATAGAATTTGATAAATAAATTATATTCTAAAAGAAAATTATAACCATTAAAATTAAGATTAAAGGTCTATTTGGAAGAATATTTGAATGTGTTTAATTTGGTTGTCAGTTAATTAGAATCTATTGATGTTATAATAGATGAGAAGGATAAGTTATTCTAAACTTTTGTTAAAGGTTTGACCTTTTTTTTTAATAAAAAACAATTAGATTACATAGATATTGACATTATTTCTTTGTTGAATAAGTAGATTATAACATGATGAGTAAGCATATATCTAAATTTGAAATTTCATTTAATTAAGCAACCATAAATTAAGAGACCACATCTATCAAAATCACCTAAGTGTCATCCCTAGACCAATAGTGGCTCTTAAGAATTTGAACCTTGATAATGTAATTAAAAAACATACCATCATATTTACCAATCTCACTCAACCGATAAAATTACAAACCCTTAAAAGAGATTCAATCTTAATTCATTTTAACTCAAGCAGATGCCTGGCTTTTTCTAGAGAACCAAAATCTATCATCCACACATAAGGGGAATAATCTTATTTGTATCTACCTTTTATGATGACCTCTATCCGTTTCGACCTGTAATTTTCTGTAATTTGTAACCACTGATTATCCGTAATTTGTAACCACAAGTTGCAATACTTATTATCACTGAAGTTAACGTTGTATGGCAAACCGACAGCTAGATGGCAACTGTCAAAATATTGTTGAACTCATTAGTCGATGCACTGCATTTCCAATCTGACATTTTGTTATCGATTTCTATCACATTTTCCTTATCACCCATCTACTTTTTTGAGTCTCCATGAACTATATAACACGTCACAGATTATAACAAAATCTGATACGCCACTGCAAATGAAGTATTCTGAGATTCCACGCTAAAACTTGTCATCATTCTAGAGACTGTGTAGTACTGTTAACGTTCCTTATCATAAAAGACTTTTCATTGATAGGAGATATAGATCCATATCTTATTTGTAAGGACATTTTGTGGTGAATCCCGGAGCTCCCTCTGGAAAGAAAATTTGTATTCTTCTCTCTGTCTTGTCTTTTGAGCTTACCCTGGTAGGTCGTTGGTTATTTTTGAATGTTACCAGAATATACAGAAAGAAAACATGATTAAAATAGTATGATGGGATGATATGCAATCTCAAATCTTGATTCATATCTTGTCTCGATATGCAATCTCAAATCTAGATTCATAACTTGTCCAAGATAATATGTAATTAAAGAAGCATCTTGGCATCTTAACATAGAATTGGAGTCCACAATAGAGGAAGTGGAATAAATTAAATGGTTGTTGAATTGAAGTTAGAGGTACAGTTGATGGATAAGTGTATTGGGCAATAGTTGAGCATGACTTTTTCCTTGTTATGATGGTAGTTGAATCTCTCTTTCGCATGCACACAACCATTTCTTTTCTAAGCACAATTCTTCAATGTGTTGAGTAGTGTATTATTCCCCTTCCTCATTGCTAATGGCTTGTATTCCTAGCAGCATATATGACTTTTCAATTCTTGGTGGTGGATATATATTTCTAATAGACAGCATATATTCCTAAACCCATATGTGGATGTTGTTCCGAATAGAAAGCATTCATTTCTTATTGTTGGGTAGTGAAAGTTAGGGAAATGATCATTGCATATGTTAGTATTTTTTTGTTTCTTGTATAGGAACTTTTAATAACAATTTTAACAACGTTAGTATTTATCGATAATTTCATTTATCCTACATGGATAGTTTCGAGGCCATTATTTAGTTCCTTGTGGGATTGTTACTATGGACCACAATTATTCACCTTCCTTATTGTTTGACCCTTTGGAGTGTAATGAACTAAACAAGGGAAGTATTATTTGTCTAATGATAATAATAGAGAGTGGTATCAAAATGTAATAGTGGAAGTTGCACACTTAGCAACTACATTATTATACTTGTGTGCTTATTTTAGTCCATTTTTCTTGTTCTGTCATTTAATCTTGTTTTGACCTTATTTTCCACCTCTTAAGTCATTCATATCCTTCCCTTGTTTATACACCCTCTTGACCCACTTTATTTATTCACTTTCCCTTTTAATTTATTTTTCCCTTCGTGCCATTTATTTTCTTCCCACATTCCTATAACCCTCAATTTAATTTTAATATTTTCATTTTTTTATTTTAATTAAACCTTTTAAGTTTCCTTTATCCCTAACCTATAACAAAATACCCTCTTTTTCCTCTTCAATCTTGTGCTTCAAAGGTTTTCTTGATTTAAATCACTAACCACTTGATGCCTCCTTTGAGCTTTATCTTTCCTCAAAAATTGAGTCTCATAGGATCTTGATGACTTTCCCACCTTAAATACTACAAGGTGGTTGCTAGGTCCTTTTTGAAAGGAAGAAAAGGAAAAGAACATAGGGTGATCCCACAATAGTGGTTTACAATTTTTGGCCAAACTGGGCACTTAAATTATTATTTTTAACTAAATCTTCACATTCAGGCACCTATAGCAGCCAAGCCGTGAAGGATTTGAAGATGATACAAACTAGAGTCTCGTCACATTTTTTATGTAGATTCTAAAAAAAAAAAAATCAAAATTTTTGGAATTAGATCGTGACTTCTTTTTCCATCTCCCACAAACACTATTTTTTTCATAAACAACATTTTAAAAAGTGACACACACCGTATAACGCATAACTTTTTTCCATGAAGGATAAAATTATAATTTTTTCAAATTTAGATTCATAACTTCTGAAGATTTTAGTGCTTCCACTTAAGTAGATAGTTTTTTATTGAATATTTTTTTCTTTAATCAAGCTCGTCAAACCACCTAATTCGCATTACAGCGACCGTGATAACGATAACTTTTTTGTATATACCAAAAATTCAATTTTTGGTTGATCAAGGACTTCAATATCTAGTGCACTCATATTTTTCAATTTTTTTTTTGATAATCTGCTATTTTTGCACATGTATAGAAAAGAGACCTTTGTTTTCGATGAAAAACCTATGTTTAATAAAACTAAAAAAACAAATACATAATAAAACCAAAACATATTAAAATTATATTCGTTGGATAGCTCATTCTGAGGACTACCTGATTCCAGTTGGGTTTGTGAGGATTCCTCCATTTTCATCCTCAACCCGAGCTCTGAAGTGCCAAAATTTAGGTTTTTTGTGTGCCTCAGGGAGGGGATGAGGATTTAGGGGGGTTCGTATGAACCCCTAGGGGTTCATTCGAACTAGGGTTCACTTGAACCCTAGTTTGAGCGAACCTCTTCAAGGGGGTTCGCCAACCCTTTCATATGCATTTTTCTTTTTAAAAAATTTATATTTTGTAGTGTCCCTCCGCCAAGTACACTCGCTTTAGCTCTCTGATTCAGCTTTGATAGATAGATGCTTTAGCTGATTAGGATACCATGTTTTTCTTACTTTAGATATGACTCTGATATTATGTTGTTTTTTTATACTCCATGGATGATACATTTGACATCTTGATTATTTGGTTTTGTTTGTGTGATGATATTGAGATAGACACGTATGTGATATGGTTTATTTGCTTATAAGTTTTTATGAGTTTATCATGATGAAATGTAGTGCCCCTCCACTTTTGCTCCTTCATCATATTCGAGTATGTGTGCCTAAATGAATTATGACGTCATGTTGGTTTCTTGGTTGCCTTGTTTGATTAGCCTTGAGTTAGGTGATAAGTTAGTATTTTGATTAACTTGTCTAAGCAAGGTAATCGAGTTAGAATACCTTTTTAGGTAACTACGATAAAAGTTAGAATTAAAATAATAATACAATACAAAGTATATGTTTATTAGTAAAAAATTATATTAAATTATTTTATTAAAAATTTGACTAATATGGTATTCTATAAGGTATTACTATGAAAAGATAATTTATTAAAGATAATTAGTGCCTAATGAGTGAGTTTAATTAAGAAATTTAAAAGTGAGAAAATATTAAATTAAATAAAATATTAAAAATTTGAACTCAAGTTTGAATAAAGATAAAAGCAAGGAAATCAATTAAAAAAATGGAAAAAGAATAGTTTATTGTTAATAAATAATAATAATAATAATAATAAAGCATTATGATAAGATTTTGAATTAAGATAGAAAAGCGAAGAAAAGATAGAAAAGTATTCCTCCTTGCACATGCACAATGTGGAAACGGAATTCCAAAGGAGAAACTTACCAAATTCGATGATATTGTGTTTTCTTTTGAAAATCTATCTTGCTGAAAGTTTCTTATAATAAAGGGGGATTTGCTTAAGAGAGGGCTATCTCGGATTTTCTATGGATGACAGTAGATTACGTTGTTGAATTTCATTTACATGGCGACTGGATCAGATTAGAGGATAGTACTGGCTTTAGTGGGAAGGTACCCTTCACTAAAGGATAAAGGGGGGGCATGAATTCCATCACCAGTGGCTATTGAAGCAGAACACCTAGATAGAATTCCCATCTTGTGAGCAATATCGGCCTCTTGTCACACCAAACAAGGTGACACAAAGTTAGGTAGAAAGAGGCTATGAACAACTACGCCGAAGACTGAGTGATGGGAAACAACTCTGTTTGGAAGAGGCTCGATACCTACACATAGGGGAATCAATGAGAAGATTAGAAACTGGAGTGCAAAACATCATGTCATTGGATCACAGCAAAAGAAAAGACTACAATCTTTGCCATCATCCTTTGGGCCTATGCTAAGATGGAGATGTTCAATCAGCGTACTGACAAATCCAAGGAGGAGAGGATCATTCCAGATTTAGGAGGAGACTATAATAGGTACGTAGATGTTTCCTATTATGTTTTGAGTAATGCTTGAAAAGGCGAACAAATCCTTAAAATCTGATCACTGCTTTCTTTGTTGTTATCATAGACAATATGGATGGCTTTATAACATTAGGAATTCTTGTAAAATATGGTCCTTGCACCTTTAAATCAAAATTTCTTTCCAGATCGATGTTGATTATTAGATTTAATACCCTGTTCCGGTCTTGGTTGCGATCTTGAATATAACTTCCTTTCTCGGCAAAATGGGAGGATGTGTCCCTAGGGTTTGATCTTGTTACCTCGTATCACTTGCATGAGTCCTAGTGGATCTGCATTGCACCATTTTAATTGTTATTAAGGAGACATACATCTTTCAACTATTTCTGCTAGGAAGGAATGGGAACGTTTGTCCGAGGTTTAATCTTGGGCATGCATGTTTTACATTCTTTTGGGTGCGACAAACCATTCCAAAATCTCATTTTACAATTCAACCACGACTTTGAACATAATAGGGAAGTTTAAAGGTTTAAATAATCTCCTCGATTTATTTTTCAAGAGGGAAGTTTAAAGGTTTAAATAATCTCTCTCGATTTTTCAACCTGCCTCACGCGAACTTGAACATATTAGGAAGTTGAAAGTATAAATAATTCTCTAAATACATTGTCAACCTGCCCCAGTTGTGATGTTTGAACATAATGGGAAATTTGTACAGGTCTAAATAACCAGTTTGATTCTTTTGACAATCTATCACAGTTGCAACACTTGAAAATAAAATATTGTCATTTACTAACATAATAAAGAGCTTCCTTTGATCGTGATCATGATTAATTTCCAAACTTCAAACTTGAGGCTGCCTCTGAAACTTTCCACTAAACAGAAATGCGTCTTGTTCAAAAAAGAGAAATTTGTACATTATTTTTCCCCACTCTTAAGTCATGTATCTACACCTCACTTTTCTCCTTCTCTTCAAGCCTGTGGATAACATTTGGGACTTGATAATAATGCAAGTAGATAGCGGTATTTCCAAATTACAATATTCACTTTCTAATATACTAGGCAACCTGCGACAGTTACAACATTTAGAGTTGAGGCATTGTACAGAGTTAAGTAGCTTACCTAAAACCATTGGCAAACCGTCACAGTTACAAAGGTGTAGTAAATCATATAGCCATGAGTTTATGTATTGATTGGGATTCGTTGTGGTTATACTCTGTTTGCATTTAGTATATCTTTGTTTTAGTCTTTAGGGAAACACTCTTCTTAGCTGAGTTTGTCTATTTCAGACAGAGAGCTATTTGACGTTATGGCACTATACCATACATATTGCTGCCAGGATTCAACTGAAACAAAACAAAAGTGTGTTGGAAATACTCTGCCTATATTCATTTTTATTCTCACGATCATATGACAGAATAATCTGTTGTTATGTCTGAACGAAAGTCCCTTCATCATTTCTGGGTATCTGTTATTGTGCACATTAGAATAGTGCAGGCCTATATTTCTGATGGTTTCATTTAACATCACCAGTAATCTCCATAGGAACACTGTCTCTTGAATGTTTCTAAAGCCGTAGGATGTTGGAAAAAAGTTTTACATTTCTTAGAACACATTCTCTCGCATCAGTCTTGTAGATGGCTTTAAGTGAATGTGCACCTTATTCCTCCCACGTGTATGTAGACTTCTTTATTTTCTATCTTACCATCACCCTATTCCCCATGTCTTCCTTACTTTTCAAAATAAAGGATAGATCCTATTATTTCTAATAAGAAAATAAGGGAGAATACGAAGTATAAGGGATTTTAAAATAATAATAATCATATCCCTCTTGATCTTTTCTCCTTTCCTTCCCTTTGGGGAAATTTAAAAATAATAATAATAAAATAAATATATGTAAAAGTAATGGATTTTAAAATGCTTATATTTGTATAAATTATTACTTTATCATTTAACTTTTAAATTTATTCTTTGGGAAATAAACATATAGATGTTATAGATATATTTTATTTATTTATTTATTTTTCTTTTAGTAAAATTAATAGTAATTTATTATCGAGAAGCAATAATAAATTAGTTAGAATAGGAGTTTAATGATTAATAAGTAGATTTTAATATATATACTTGGATTTGTTTCCATTTTCATATACTTTTTTTTCCATATATTGGGAATTAGTGAGTTTAAATAAATGTTTATATCATTTAGTAAAAGTGATAATCAACAATTAAAGGAAGATTCAATTAGATAATAGTATTTTTTCTTTTGTGTAAAATACAACATTTAGTTATCATTATTATAAATGGCGAGAAAATGTTTGTGTAGATGATATGTTAAATTGCAAGTAAAATGTGTAACAACCATATGGTATTGTAGTAGATAGAATGTTGGCTTATGGTTGAAGTAGCATATGAAAAGATATGGAATCTTAATGAATAGCAATGAGTCTGTTGTTATTAATGTTAATGGAAAGTTAATTGGTTGAAGTTGATGTCCTTTTTAAGAGTTGTGTTCCTTGTAACCTTTATAGTTGAATGGTAAATCAAAATAGTTGACATTATAGATTAGTGCGTGTTATTGTAAGTTATTAATTAGTCATTCCTTTACATGATTACTTGGTTCAGAGGTGTTTTTACTCCATTAGTTTCGTGTCAGAGTTATGAATGATTGTTGATGGATCCTTTTGATGCGTATTCGTTTTGAGTTTACATTGATTTGACAAGTCTTTACTCTTTGAAATTTGGGTTGGAAAATTCTATATGTTGAAGTTTTATGTCGAAACTTTTACCCTAGTTTGTATGTTCTTGGTCCATCATTTTCTTGGACTTCCAGAGGCTTGAGATTATTGACAGTTGATGTTCTCTCTTTATGTGCCCTTGATGTGGCAAGTGTTTTGATATCATGATTTTAAAAGGGTTGTACATGAATTGTTGAGACTTTGATTATGTGTTTATAGCGAGATGGTTAATGCCTCGCATGGTTTGGTCTTGAGATTATTTGCTTTTTCGGATTACGGTACAACCCTTGCCTAGTTTGGTTTATGTTAGGGGTCTTGGGGAGAGTGGCTCTTCATGGGCGCCGGTGCCTCGGAATGAGGAAGGGCTCAGGATAACCCACGAAAGAGTAATTAAACAAGTGATAACCTAAACAATAGAATTTAGGGGGATGGGTAGTAAAACACACAAGATAATAAATATTGGATACCGTCTATGCATTAGGGCACTCATAGACTATTGATAGACTGAGAGGCCATGAAATTGACAAAGTCGTATCTACCGTCATGAGAGGTTATGGGCTCGCGCCAAAACTACCCTATGGTCTTGACATACCTCAAGAGTGGGAGGAAGGGCCAGGATCCATAGATGGAGTGTGATGCCTCCAAGTTGGGAGGAGGAAGGGCTAGGAGATCCCATGAGAGCTATGTGATGACACTCTCCACTAGACACCTATATGCCTTGTTCTTTGTTACCTCTAGAAATTTCTTTTGGATGTTGTATTGGTTCTTCTAGTTTTGTACTCTTATGGTTGATTCAGATTCTTGTGAAAATGATTTACGAATGTTCTTTGGTGACTTGTGTAATTGTTATTGCTTTGATTAATGTGATGAGGTTTATGACTTTAAGTTATTATGTTGACTCATGGATGTTGTTGATTATGTCATTGTAATCCTTGAGTTTTATGATACTTTTGTATGATGTTGAGTCTTGTGGTTCCTGGTTTGGATGTTCTTGGTTGAGGTCTCTTTCTTGTCACCTCCTTAGCCACGAGGGTGGGTCTTGAGACCACGTGGTTGAGTGGAGCGTGCTAAACACCCGTGGGTCCCCAGTCAAGGATCGAGAGGTGCAAGTGGTGCTGTTCTTGGGTGACTCGAGTTATGTCATGTGGAGCCAATTATATGATGTGTGTATTCATGTCTCTGTTCATTTGTATCATGTTATCTTGTTGTAAGTTTTCCGTTCATGTTTGGAAACACTTTTGTATCATTGTACCTCTTGAACATTGTAGTGTAATGTAGCGTTAAACCTTGCGTGGCTATTGGCCATGGCAGTTGTTATTCAATGTGTTGGAGTTAATCATGTATATGTTGTATTCCATTACCTGGATGGTTTCCTTATCAATGATTTATAGGAGTATGTGTTGATCTATAAATGAAATTCATGTCATGACTTAATGTATTATTACATGTATGTTATGTTATTTAAAAAAAATTGGCTGCAGTAATTATTGTTTAATTTGTCCTTTGGGGTTCACCGCGATGGGGCATTACATGAAATATGGTTGTTTATGATACATGATGTTCATCAGTTTTGGTGAAGAATATAGTGTAGCAGTTTTGGTGAAGAATATATAGTGTAGCACTACTCATTCATGAGTACCCTGCTACGTTGCGATTCTTCTTCATGGTGTGTTTGTTGATATATGTTTATATGTTTAACAGTGATGTTTCATGCAGACACAGGTACTAGATATCAGCTCCACCTACTTGTCAGGTCTGAGCATACCCTAATCTAATAAAATTATGTTGATCTAGAGGTAGTGTCAGGTCCTTATTGATCCATCGTTCTTCATTGAACGAGTACCTATTTGTTACCCTTCCTTGTTGTCTAGACCATTTATGTTGTGTCATACTTGTCTGTATCATTTTGTTTGGAAATTCATTATTTTAGTTAAATGATTAATTGTTTAAATATTAGTTTAAATGCTTATGTTTATGTTTATGGTTTAATTTACTAATTTAAATTAAACAAGTCATTTAATTAAAAGAGAATGTTAATTTTGTAAAAAGGCATTTAATTAAAAGTAATTGTTGAATTACTTGTGGAAATGGGATTTACATGAAAGATATATATTTTAAAAGAGATAGTCTTCAACATGTTATGGAAATTGGAATTGGAGTTGAAAATGTAATCTGGAGTTAAATGATTAAGTTAGAACTGATTGATCAATTATGAATGCATAATTGACTATCAGTTAAGCTTCATGATTGAGAGTTAATTAAATGCATTAAAAAATTTTTGGGGGTTGCAAAGTTTGATACACGACAATATTCTGGAAGAATTTTCATGACAATAGTTTTTAGAACATTTTTGCACGGTAGTTGTTCTAGAAAAACTTTTATCTTAGAATTGGTTTGCAAGCATAATATTGGGGCTGGATTGTTTTAGATTTCTTCGTCAAGATCTGGTGAATTTAAGTAGAATTGACAGAAGCTTCAGAATTTGTTCCAGCCAGCCATCAAGCTTTAATAGGTTTTCTTCTTTGGTTTTAAATTCTTATGTTAAATTTTGAGAACATAATGTGGAATTTTGTTGCTCTAAAAAGAATTACTTCATTAAACCTGCACGTTTAACAAGGAAAAAATTAGGGGAAAACTTTCAGATATAAAAAAAAAACTTAGCAAACAATGATAAGGAAAATATAAGAAATAAATAACCTCGTTGCGCCTATTGGCATCCATCGCAGTTGCAAATCTTGAAGATAGAATGTTCATTTTTTGTTATGCATGTTGGGCGCCATCTTTAGAGTTAATAGAATTGATAGAGAGAAATGATTTTTTTTTCCTTAGTTCCCTTGCTACTTTCATGCCAATTTGGGAGGGATAGGAATAAGATTTTTTGTTTTGGGTTATGATTCCTTTCTTGGAAAGCTTTTTTCTAATTTCCTTACCTTCAAGTGCATATTCTCCATCGTAAAGTGTGATTATTGCTAAACTTACACTTAAGAATAAAGTATTCTCTAAATCACTATTACATGTTGTAATCCCCTATTCATGTGAAGCAAATTGGAGTTTGAAGATAATATTTATTTAAATAAACTTCCTGATTCTATTAACCGTCTGTCACAGCAACAACACTTAAACATGGTAGGGTGTGTAGATTTAATGAACCTCCCTGATACTTTTCACACCTCTTGCAAAGTAGGATGTGTTAGAGTTTTAAATAATTTCCTTGATTCCATTTGAAACCTGTAGACTTTTGTCTTTGCATGCTAATCTTATGTATGGCTGGCATCCCACAGTTAATTTATAACTTCACTTCACAATCTTTGGTTGGTGCTATCAGCGTTGATTCCTTTAGAAGGGCCTGGAACTATCTTTTATTTATTAACATTTTGGGGATTACTGCTTATTTTCTTGAAATGATCAATGATTGTTTGGCATAGTTTTGTCTTGGGAGCCTATTTCATATACCACCGCTTGTATTTGTTAGTTCCCCTAGGTGTGTTTCCTTTAGTCTAGTTAATACCCTTATTTTTATTTGGAATTAGTTTAATTTTTATTCATAAATAAGAATAAATACAACATTTTGTTCATTGTGCATAACAAGGGTTATTTCTTTAGATCCAGGCTGATATTGAATCGGCGTAGAAATACATTAGGATGATGTGTTGAATATGCAATTGAATTCAATAACTAAATCTGTTTTATGTGATTTGTGATTAACAGTGTTAAGATGCTTGATTCACACCATATATATCTTCTTAGATTTAACTTAAATGCTGAAATTGTTAATCAATAATGATGGAAAGATGATATTAAATCTGACTTTAATTACAGCTGTAAACTTGTGGATTGTTTAAATACTCAATCACATGCATTAAGGATCTGCCAGTTCAAGTCTTAAGATATGTAAGGTTCAATATTTTTACATGAGGTGACGATTGCCTGACTCTTGTTTAAGTTATCATTTCTTAACTAAATTATGCATGAAAGGTGTGTATACTATAATTAGAGATAACTGCAGTTAAAAATATTAAATAAATGTTATTAGATATTTGATCTACGATTTGATGGTTATATGTTTAAAAAAGATGTAATGTCTAATCAGATTGAATTGTGGTTGTGGCTGTGTTTATATTTAAATAAGTAAATATGTATATATATACTTATTTAAATTATTTAGCTTTTAAGTGTTGATTTGTAATAACAAAGGAATTATATTGTTCTTGTTAAAGAGTGATCTTGGATGTAATGCGTTCATGTAAATTAAATGGATAAAATTGTTGGGATATGTTTATGATATATCTTTTGAGAATGTATATATTGGTGAATGTGAGTCCTTTTACTTTCAGAGGCTAGAGGGTTGATTTGAGATATAAGCTTTTAATGGTTATTTATTGATGTTTTAAATACCTTGGTCTATTTTGGGACTTTTCCATGCAAGTGTTATTTGTCACCTTTGAAGTGTTTGAATTGTTCAATGATTGGGACATGAAAGAGATATGTTTTATTATGGTGTTGTATATGCATGTTGGAAATCCTTGGTATTGTGATGTTGTGTCATGTTTATAGGAAGAGTGGCTTGCGATAGGGGCCAGAACCCTAAGTGGTTGCCAGGGTAACCTATCATAGATTTTTGTAATCCAGTGAAAACCTAACTAATGTACTAGGGGTTGGGTAGTATTTAACATTAATTCAAATAATTTGTATGTCTCACCTAGTGCCTTAATGCTCATTTAGATTAAGGGTAGGTTGAGAAGGCCTAGAATGGCTTGTCGTCTACCTTGTCTTCCTAAAATGTAATTCGACTCCACATGAGTTTGTCTAGGGGCCGGGAATCGGTAGAGACTGCCAGGGTAACTCTGGATGAGGGTCGGTAGTCTAGGAAGATTCACCAAGGTAACCTAGAAAAACTATGTGATGACACTCTGTCCTGAAGCATGTTTGAGGTCTCTTATGTAGAGTCACCTGTGTTACAGTTGTTGCCTCTAGGAGTTTATTAGTGATCATGTAAGTTTGGTTCTGTCATGTCATTATGTCATTGTCAACCATGTTATGTAATGTCTATTCTTTGTTGTTTGTTTGACTGTTTTGTGGACCTATCATTATCTCCTAGCACGGAGGGAGTGGACCTTCAGGTACCACACAGTTAGGAGGGAACTGTGTTATTTCCTTCATTGGGTCCTCTTATAGATGTTGCTATTCTTGGATAAATTTATTCGTGGAGCAGATTCCTAATCCTTTAGTGTTCGTGATGTTGGACGCTGAGCGTACTCGTGAATGAAGCTGACAATGTGATTTATATCCTTCATCTTTATTGTACATTCTCTTGTTGACTATAAGAGAACTTATGTAATGACATTATGATGATTTGAGATTTATTATAATCTTAGTTGATGTAATTTGATTATGTAACTTGACTATATTAAGCTTATGAAATTGGATCATTCATGATGTGATATGTTATTATGTTTTATAAATTTGATATTATGACAAGATGTTCTTATTTGTATGGTTTAAGTAACATTGTCTTGGAATCCTTAAGACAATTATGTAATCAAATGAATTTAAAAAAAAAATTATTCCGTTAATTTTTTCTTTACGCTTTGTTTTAATGGAATCCTTGGCGGGGTGTTACAAGGTTCGCTCAAACCCAGGGTTAGTCAAACTTCTAGGTTCATACGAACCCCCAAAATCACGTCTTTTCCCATGGGGTCATTTTTTCTCATTTTTCCTTCCTCCATCAAATTGTAAACCACTATTGTGGCTTCACCCCATACTTCATACACTAATCTATGTGAGGATTTATGTGCAGAAATTTAAATTATTCATATAGTTACAAGAAAATAAAAAAAAGTAATATACCATATAACAATAATTTATGTGGAGTAAAACCTTTTGGGAGAAAAATCATACACTCCAAAGAAACTCGTTGTATTATTCAATAATCAAATAGTTACAATACACTCATTGAGTATAATTATTTACAAGAGTATGACCAACAAGAGATCTAGAGTAGTTTTGTAGCATAGAAATACCTCCAAAACTCACTATGAATCCTTCATTTCAATCACCTAGTAAATAGGAGAAGCAATACAAGAAAGCACAAAATTGCAATTAGAAAACCATGAAAAAAAGCCACCCAAAATGTGGAATCCAAATCCCTAGTCAAAACCTAGTGACTAAATTCCAACTATTAGGAAGTGTGATATTTAATTGCAATCTTGATGTGCTAATGTTGCATCTTCAACAATTGTAGAATCAATACTTGAATGCCCATGTTTTTAAGAGATATCATTATTTTATCATTAGCTCTCCTAATTGACATGGAATTTAAAATTGCACTTGCATTCATGAAGGATGCAAATCATAATGGTGGTAGATAAAAACTAATTTCAACTCAATTTTTGCACTTTCTCAAACATAGGAACTAAAAAAGGGAGGGGAATATTTTTCGTGATAGATGAGCCAACACAAGTTGTCTCCATAATAGATTGATATACTTGAGGTGTGATTCAGTCAAGATTTATTAGTAAAATATGCATTTGGAGTTATATTTTCTACTCATGGATGTAAATTGGTTATGCCCATGTGAATTCCATATGATGGTAGTCATTGTGATGTACTTGAAACATACAAAAAGAGGTTAGGGTTCACTACACATGGGGTTTTATACCAAATTTGGGCTAGTTCACCAAACTTACTATAAATAGAAAGGGAAAGCAAGTGTAATGAACCTAACTACTCTTCCATTTCATTCAAGAAATGAGATCCCTTAAGTTAAAATCAACTTTCAACTCTTGGGTGAGTGAATTCTTTGAGGAATCTTGCAATTTCCCCTATGTGTATAAAATGGATAAATATGACTTAAATGCACTTTTGGGAGATGGAAATAAAATAGTAAATTAACTGAAAACTGAAATGTAAGACCAGATTTGAGTATATTAAACATCGAGCTATCTAACACAATTTATTTCAATGCAAATCGGTTGAGTAGAGGACACTTAAAACTTATCTCAAAAATAGTGATATTCTAAAGCAAAGTGTCCCGACAAAAATGACTAAACAAGGACTTTGGGAGAAAGATTAAACATAGAAAATAATATCCAATTTGTGATCTATAAATTTTATTTGAAAGCTTGAACATTAATCTAATGGAACCTACATCCTTTAAGGAGTGTTTGGAAGGGACAAATTTTACATACCTCTCACAAAAAGTGCTTTTTCGTGGCTCATTGAGGACTCATTCACCCTTAATGGAAAATGGATCCTTTTAGGGTTTCAAAAAACTAACTTCTAGGTCATGTACCTCAATTTGTGCACTCTCAATTCCTATAATTTTAGCTCCCAAAAGTTGGAGATTAATTTTCTAGAGCTCTTTCCATGATCTTGCAATAAAGGTGGCAACTTTGCAACTTGACACTTTGACAATTTTGCTCCAAATCTTGCTCTTCAACGTAAAACCTACAATCACACATTCAAGAGGAGATTTTTTTTTTTCTTAGGGGATAGGGGTTTTCCTTGGTCAATCCCCTTTTAGGTAATTAAACAAAATTCTGAAATAAAGGAGTTGAAGCATGAAACATGAAATAATGCAATTGATGTCATCTTGGATGTCGTCTTGTAATGCAAATCTGCAACATGTAGTGGCCATGAAAAATGTAGATCTTGGATTTGAAATGATTCTTGTAAATAGATCCTCAATGCAGAATTGACTATCTTAGGTCAACCACATGCATGAATGCATTAAACCCTTGACATGATAAATTGATCTTGAATTGCTGCAATAAACTCTAGAAATTTTCCTTGTAATGCCTTGTGAATGCTCTTGTAATGATCTTGTGAACTCCAATTTTCTATAAGGATGCTCTCTCAAATTTTCTAGGTGAAACAATGTGGATTAACCTCTTATTTATTCTAAATTAGGAGATTAACCTCAACATTCAAAGAATTAAGGCCGACACCAGATTTGGAAAGAAAGATAATTAAATTCCCAGTAGAATGAAATTCAAAAATTAGGGTCTCATTAAGGGAGGACCCATTCACCACCAAAGGTGAATGGGTCCTGGCTAAGTTTCTAGGACCAGGATTCGAGGCACTGAAAGAAGGCCAAAAACCAATTC
>VDFB02065613.1:0-12900 GCA_007258455.2 Sequoia sempervirens
CAATTCTTAAAGAATTACTTTGGACAATCAAAGATGGACAAATTGGTGGTAAAGCAACACCAATAGGACTATCTTTCCTAGGTAGAAGGGGCAATATATATACACTAACATTAGAACTATCACCATATGGTACTGTTAAGACAATTGGATGCAAAGGAGACACTACACCATCACAGGGGACACTTCAACATTTTCAGTCATTGTTTTCCTTTGCTAGCTTTCCTTCCTGAGCAGTAGGTCCTCCATAAGAAGCTCACACAATAAAATAATGAAGCCTTAATGGTGTTAATAATAGGCTTGTTCTTTACAATCCCCAATATTAAGAAGCTAGCATGACCCATGGACTTAGGCTATTGCTTGTTGAGATAGTGAATCATCTCATGCCTCCATAGAAACCTTTGTTATCAAGAGAGGAACAAACCATGCTTTCAACACATCCAAATTACTATGGACAACATGAAAGGATATAATCCTCTTTGTACCTTTATCTGAACATTCAAAGCCTTTGCAAACTACTCTGCTACATTTTTGGTTGTATTCCACCAAATTGGCTAAGGTTACTGAGCCTTCTCATTTATATCTTTTATGAAAGAAACTCATAACTCTATCATACTGATCATCCTTTAAATGCCCTTAGTCTTATAGACTATCTCATGGTTTTGGGTGACTATATTATGCTAAAAAGTGTTTCTACAGTTACAACGTGGGTAATCAAGCATGATATGATATACCTCATATGTCAAGTGGTGCAACATTAACATTAATATGTGTCCATTTTGGTGTACCATGTATGACACAAGCTCCTCACTTGACATCATAGAGGACTATCTTGGATTGATGAGAACTTAATTATGAATGACATGTAGGGATTATTGTTTACTATCTCAACTGTTCCTTCATACGGTCTTCTTCCTAGATTGCATCAGATATTTTTTCCCATCCAAACTACCATGAGCCATTGGCACACACTGAATAGACTGATTAAATGGAAATAGTGTTCCACCTTTTGGAAGATGGAATTGGACCTATTGCACACTTTAATCATTGGGAAACCTAGATCCCTCAACCAGGTAACTCGATTGAGGGATGGACTAGGGGTTCCTTGTGTGATTAGATGGGGGTTCACCATTAAATGAAGCTTCGAAGGGGAAATGCAAACACTTATGCACTATGCACAAAACCCTAGAAACTTGAGAACATGAAATCAGATTGACAAATAGAAATGAAACAAAAAAGTACATGGGAGAATGATGGAGTCAAATTAAGGTCTGAAACTTTGAAAATATGTTGTTTGAGGTAGACTGGGATTGATACGCTAGACTAAGAGATTTAGTCCTAGTACATGGTTTATGGGTATAATTTGGAATCTTCTAGTGACTGATAAGGATTTGCAAAAATCCAAAAAAAAGGGTATATTCGGACTCATACACCCAATAGGGAAATTTAGTCCCACTCTTCCTTTTTGAAAAAGTAAGATCTGAAATTATCCTCCTATCCCTGCACTTCCTTCTTATGTTTTTCAAACATCACTTATGGATCTAAACCTATTAAAAATTTGCAAAACAAAATGTTGTGTTGATTTGCTTATGGGGTGTTTGCCTTGGTCAAACCCCTAGTTTGGTAGTTAAACCTTGATAGAAAGTATAGATCTGAAATGGAAATGTGTGTGAAAGTCATAATCTTAAGTGTGTCTAAGATTAAGAGATCTAAAATGAAATAAACCCTACTCTAATGTACTAGAATAGGAA
Source organism: Sequoia sempervirens (assembly GCA_007258455.2). Classification (NCBI taxonomy): domain Eukaryota; kingdom Viridiplantae; phylum Streptophyta; class Pinopsida; order Cupressales; family Cupressaceae; genus Sequoia; species Sequoia sempervirens. The sequence goes on from VDFB02065613.1 coordinate 1,749, forward strand.
GCATAAATGAGACATGAAAATGATGATGAATCACTTTGGGTGATCTCTAATCACTCTAATAAGCCATAAGAATGAATGTACCTTCCTTTAGGTAGAAAGGAGAATGATAATGGAAGACAGAATCACTTAGAAAATAAGTCATTAGGCTTGGTTCAATGGCTAGTTGCATCTCCCCAACCTAGAATCCATCATGATCCTCCATAGGCAACCACCATCAATCTTTGGCAACTCTTTATCTTAAAATGAAAGTGAGCTTGAAGATCTGCAAAAACACTATAATGTTGCTCCAAGACTTCAACTTTCCTTGCTCCTTACTCTTGAATGCAAATCACTTGCTTACTTGCTTCTATCTCTCTCTCTTTCTCTAGTTCTAGTTGAAAAAATGAATGTGAGACTTAGCTTTTATAGGTATCCTATCTAATTTACCATTTATTAGATCACAAATACTAACATTTGCAAAATTTGAATTAAATACCTTGACTTCCCACTCAAAACCTAAAAAGGCCTTGAATGAGACTCATTCACCCAAGGTGAGAGAATGTCGAGAGGTTAGATTATTAAATATATTTATTGAATTTGTTAGAATTTCAATTAAATGAGCCTTGGGATTTGTAATTAAGTGTCTTAGAGGCCTATTAATGATGATTTAAGGGGCATGAATGCAAGGGTGCTAAAATGGGTCCAAACTAAGTGTGAAATTGTACTATCTCCAAGAAGGGAGTACAATTTTTGTCACTACATTTAGCCCCCACTTTAGCGCCCATATGACACTATGTGCATATGCAATCTAAAATATTTCAAAAAGTAAAATTTATCTCATAAAAGGATACTCATATGGATTCATTCACAAACATGGGAGAATGAAGCCCCCATTGTAGTTATTTGCAAAACCACAATGTTAGGAACCGCATCATGCAAAACCAATTCATTAGTCATTCAAAAATTCTCTTATCTAACTTCTTCAAGAAATCAAATTCGAAGGTAGATGTATGCCCCCCCTTGATTCTGCTTGCTTTATGGAGGTGGAATCAAGGTAGCAGTCTAACTGCATCAAATTGCATAAGTCTTATCATAGGGTATTTCCAAGTACCATACCACATAGTGATAGACATTTGATGAGACCGGGAGTGGAATTAGGAATCCAACACAACAAACAATGTTGAAATAGAGTTCTCTAGCCCCCCAATATGCTAAGTTGAAATGAAGAAGCACTTTTTACTTTAACATGTAAATGACCTGATTGAGAGTAAATAAGAGTAAAAAGTTAGGTATTTTGTTATTATTTTGTCTTTTACCTTTATGTAGTTTGACTTTGGTGGAGAGTGATTGACAATGTCAAGCATAGAACCTTATGTGCCTCCAAGACTGGACGTCCTATGTGACGAGGTGGTGCGAGGCAAGCTGCAACATACAATGAGTGAATTCTTCTCTACCTTTGCTTTGTTTTCATGCATTTACCTTATGTTTGTATGTATTTCTTGATAGATTTAGGACCCTAGAAAAAGAAGTCGTAAAGTGTCCCTTTTTTTCGCAAAGCATCCCACTTTTTTGTAAAGTGTCCCATTTTTTCATAAAGTGTCCCACTTTTTCGCAGAGTGTCCCACTTTTTTGCAAAGTGTCCCACTTTTTTCGCAAAGTGTCCCAAAAAAGGAATAAAGTGTCTAGGACCCCTAGAAAAGTATCCTAAAGCAATTTTAGCACACTTTTTGATTGTTGATGTATAGATTTAAGATTTTTAGGATGCTTATAGGTGAATTTTTTTCTTTTTTATTAGGTTCCTCCTTGAGCCTGGCAATGTTTAGGTGACAAGTTTTTATGTCGCCTACGAGAGCTCGTTATAGTGCTTTCAAAGGAGGATGTAGAGACATTACAAGAGACAGGCATATATTGGACCTATCTCATGTCACCCATGAGGTACCATGATGTCATGCTTATGGCATTAGTAGAGAGATGGAATGAAGATACCTACACCTTTCATCTACCCACCAGTGAGATGACCATTACTTTAGAGGGTGTGCATCACATTCTTCATCTTCTTGTCTAAGGTGAGACTGTACACTTTGCAAAGGATCAATCTTATCAAGAGATAAGGGAAAATATTCAGTATTTCCTTGGAGGTCTGATTCGAGAGAATATCATGGGGCCACGTATTGAGCTGAGGTGGCTACTTCACGCATGATCACCACTCCTTAGGTAGATTATGATTATGACTACAACACTAGTACTAGTCCTAGATGGTCATGGAACACACCTCGATAGAGGATTGGTACACATGATCAGGGAGATGGAGCAGCATAGGACCATCTACACCTGGGGGCACAGTATGTTAGCACATCTCTATTATGACTTGGGATAGTTTGCTTATCAGTAGGTGGACAATATGGTACATTGTACACTATTATAGGTTTGGTGCTTAGAGCATATCACATGTACCAAACAGACATGATTTCCTACTATTGGCCTAGGTTTACCCACGCTCCTTCACCTATCCACTTAGATAAGCATGAAAGTATGGGGATTTATTATTCTGGAGAGTAAAGCTTGATTATCTTGATCAAGAGATCTTATTGATACCTTACCTCTTGACACCTCAGTGGCCAGATGAGACACACTAGTTGACTAGGATGCAAAGGGACCGATTTTTACTAGGGAGGCACGATTACATAGTGAGACCTTTCTACTATGATTGTGTCATGAGGTACTTTGGATAGATACAAGTTCCACGAACACCACAACCTTTCTATAAATGATCAGTGCAGAGTTCTCATAGGCCTGGAGATATGAGACAACTCACACTCGATGATGTTGTGTCTAGTGATTCAGATGATGAGTATCTCGATATGCCCCCAATCTCCAATGCTAATGACGTGGGTGCTACAAATGCATACGAGGAGTGGTGGGCTACAACACAACCAAATCCAATCTTTCCTATGGATCAACCTATAGGCTACACAGGACCTCTTCTAGATCACAAAGATGATGAGGAAGAGATAGGCAAGGAGATCAGGGTTGTAGACTTGTTTGTGGATGAGGAAGAGGATTACGATGAGGAGGAGGAAAAGGATGAGGATGAGGATGAGGATGGAAATGAGGAGGAGAGCTAGCTGATGAGTGATGATAGTGATACAACAAGTGAGGATCTAGTTGTCCCCAAGTGGAGACATTCAGTTCCTACCTAGGTTACCAGATCACAGTCAACATTCAATGCACATGCGATCAGGATGGGGAGGGTAGCGCATATTTTATACCTCTTACATAGTAGGAAGGAGACCTAGGTGACGACACATTATTTATGTTTATGATTATGCTCATGTTCTTTATTTTCATTTCCATCTTGTAGGATTTGTGAAAGAGCTATAGGATCTCCATCAACAGGCTATAATAGAGATGGCTCCTCCTTTGCCCACAGATGAGGTTGTCGTCACATAGTACATGCCCCCATTGATCATAGAGTAGTATCTAGATCTGTTCGATCCTTTCATGAGGTTTAAAGGAGTGTACAAGAGTGCTACCAAGCACACCAATCGAGCCATGGATGAGCTATAAACAATGCAGGCTACCTATGATGAGCTTCGATCATCTTGAGATCTGATGGAGCTCGAGAGATTACATGGAGAGGTTGTCAGGCTGCAGGCGAAGAGAGACTGCATAGATCGAGAGTGCATGGAGGTTGTTGTATGGGAGGCTAGGGTTGTCGGACGAGTAGAGGGCCTACAAGATACATTGAGATCCATGAGTAGATCATGATCGCATACCACTATCTCACAACAGATACCACCACCAGGGCCTGAGGGGTCTAGTAGTCATAGGCCATAGTATCATTGTATATTTGAGGATATGTACTTAAGACTTTCTTATATATATATGATCATTTACGTTTGATTGCTTATGTTTATGTGTTTAAATTAGATGGCAATGTGATTTATGAAATAATCTTTGTAATACTATTTAATAAATGTCTTCATGATCTAACATGTTTTACATGATCTAATTAAAACTATCTGAGTTTTCTTTAGATGCAACATTATGATAGGGTATGTTATGCTAAATTAAATGTGCATATGATGTAATTGTAGAACATTAAATGCATATAAGGATCTAATATAATACCACATACAATATTTACTTGAATAGTATGAAACTTAAAGTAACAACCCAAAGAAAATTTGAATTATTACTTTAATATTCAAGACACACGAATAATTGTTTTCGAAGAATGAATCAATGTGCGATAAAATAGCATACTATCTACTAACTCTAACATCATTGCTTTAACATTCATACTATTCAGGAAGGAAGGTTAGACATAGTACCTATACAAATGCATAGCATTAATAGGTTCTTTAAGAGGTATACCACCCATTTCTATTAACATGTATGTTCCAAACCCATATCTTTCATCAATTATGTAAGGTCCTAGCCAATTAGGGCTGAATTTTCCTTTTTCAGTCGGGTCGGCATTGATGTTAAGTTGATTCTAAAATAACAATAAATATCCTTTATTGAATGAACGAGGGATGACTTGATCATTGTAACTACGTTTCATTCATCCAGAGTAAGCTTGGAGATGCTCAAGAGCATTGATGCACTGTTCATCAAGCATTTCAAGCTGATGCAATCATTATTCTTTATAAATATTATCATCAATAAGTCCTTGAAGAGTGATTCTTGATGAGGAAATCTCTAACTCTCAGGGCATTATCGCCTCGACACCATAAACAAGGTTATAAGGAGTATTTCTAGTTGATGTTCTAATACTAGTACGATAAGCCATAACACATATGTTAACTATGTGTGCCAATCCTTATTATGTTTGCTTACTATTTTCCTTAGGATTTGCTCAAGGGTCTTATTGGTTGATTACACTTGACCAGTAGATTGTGGGTGGCAGGGTGTTGAAAACGATGTTGGATGTTAAATGTTTCTAAGAACTTCTTAACATCATTATTCTTAAATGGTGTCCCATTGTCTGAAACTAGTGCGAAGGGAGTCCAAAGTGAGCAATGATGTGTTCCAATATGAAACGACATATTACATCAACAGTTGTTGAACGAAGGGGAATGACTTCCACCTATTTCATAAAATATTCTATTGTAGTAATTATAAATGTATTTCCAATGGAAGAGGATGGTGATATTTTTCCAATAAGATCCAGACCCCATACCGAGAATGGCTAGATAGGAACTTGGGCACGAAGCTCAGAAGAAGGATCATGAATCAAATTGCTATGGTCTTGACATTTGTGAGATTTCTTAACATGTTCAAATCAATCTTGTTCCATATGTCTCCAATAGTATCCTATGTGTATTAGATTTTGAACTAATGATCTTCCTCCAAAATGGCCTCCACAAGAACCTTCATGAGCTTATGCAAGTGCTATAGGGATTTTGGATCAAGTTTAAGGAATTTGAGCAAAAGACCATAAAAGGACCTTCAATACAAAATGTTTGCAAGGATTATATATCTAGACACAAGTTTTTGAAGGCAGGCTCAAGTATTTTTAGTTGTCATCTCAAGAGAGGTTACACCTTCTTTCAAATAATTAAATATTGGTGTGTACCATTCACTAGAGCTTTCTATGATGGTTAATAACACTTCTTTGACCTTATTTTATATTGATGGTTGCATAATTACATATGGACAATGAATGTGAAATCTATTGAAGGATCTTGAGGAGATATAAGGGAAGCCGCACTTGCCAATGCATCTACATGTTGATTCTCTTTTCATGGGACATTATTAATGGTATGTGAATCAAATTTGTCTAAGAGATTCATTGTGATATCCTTATATTTTGATAATTTTTCACGCTTCACTTGATATGATCTGTTTATTTTCTTAATGACTAATTGCGAATCACTGAATATTTTAATGTTTCGAGCTCCCAGAGTTAGAGTGACACATATTCTAGCAATTAAAGCTTCATGTACTCTGCTATGTTGTTTGTGCATAGGAATTTTAGGCAATAAGACAAGGGAATAGGTTTTCCTACAAGCAGGACTAGTATAACCCCTACGGCAGAGCCAATTCTATACTTAGAGCCATCAAAATATAACTCCCATGTATTGGTTTCAATCATCAACACATTATCATCAGGGAATGAGTCAATGTTATGTGATGTTGATGTGAAGAATCTTTAGCTAAATGGTTGGTCAAGGCTTGTCCCTTAATTTCTTTTTGTAAGAAAAATTTAAGCTCAAACTCAGTTAACAACATTATCCATTTGGCTAAGCATCCCGATAAGTCAGTTTTATTGCATAGATGTTTTAAGGGTCGAACTTGGTCACCACATGTACTTCGACATTGAGCAAGTAATGTCTCAACTTACTAGTGGAAAAAACAAGGGCTAATCATTGTTTCTCTAGAGTAGTTTTTCGAGTTTCATAATCAATCAACATCCTACTAATGTAATAAACATGATGCTCTTTATTATCTTCATCTTTTTGAGCCAACAACGCTGCAAGAGCATGGGAAAATGTCAATATATAAAGAATAAAAGTTTTCCTTGGATTTATGGTTGTAATATTGGAGGATTGGATAAGTACTCTTTTAATTCTTCAAAGGATTTCTTACAATCTTCATTCCAATCAAATTTCACTTCCTTTTTGAGAAGTTGAGTAAAAGGTAAGGTTTGATCCACCAAGGATGCAACAAAGTGACGGATAGCTTGAATCTTTTCTTGCAAACTACGCAATTGCAAAATATTTCTAGGACGTGGCATGTTTATGATGGCATCAATTTTCTTCGTTTCTAATTCTATCCCTCTATGTGACACAATGAAACCTAGAAGCTTTAGCGATCAAGGTTTGCAAATGTTTGCACTAGTGTCAGGGATATCTAGAATGTATACACCAAAGTAGTGACATCAGGACCAATTTGTATATGTTTTGCTAAATGAATCTCAAATGAGCTATGTATGTATCATGTACCCATTTATATGGAAGGATGTATTTTTGAATGATAAACTTGAGCACATTCAATATGAAATCTATGTTATGAAAAGATTTGTGGAGTTACAATGAAATGCAATGGAAGTTTGGATTAGTGTTTATATCAGTTGTGCATGTAATTTGCATTATGGAAACGAAAAAAATTATTGCTATGTTGTGGCATCATGGATCATTCACTTGAGGTGAAAACTTTGAAATTTTACTGAGTAGAACATTGGGGTTGTTTCATGTGGTATCATAGCTATTAGGTTCAGCTCTAGAGCCTATGGGCTTATTATGTAAGTTAAACGTAAACCTTATTGAAAGTTAAAGGTTGAAAATTTCTTATGCCAAGATGGCAAGATGAAAAGAACTAAAGAGAAGTTAAGATTCTTGAAACTTGTTTAAGTTTGGAACTGGATAAGAGTCATTCCTGGAATTGAAAACTCCAAACTCATTATGATGCCTCCTTAGATTGTGGAATATTATGCAACCAGGTTTAGTAGAAAGGTTATGAAGGTTTACTGATGGGTACATTCAACCTACAAAATAGATAAAAGACTCTAAGGGGATAGGAAGAATTAAAATAACCCCTTAATGGTGTTTGCCTACGGAATGGGATTCAAACTCTACGTACTACTGGCAAACTTGTAATAACCAGAACATAGGATTAAACAGTACACTAAAATATATCATAGGAAAATGCCAAAGCTTTATTCATTCTCAGGAAATATCATGTACAAGAGTGGAATCATCAATAGCATAATGTAACATCAATAACAGCATCCCTATATCATTGTAATCCCCGACTATTCCCACCCGACTACATATAACGCTCGGCGGTGGTTACACAACCAACTGACACGACGTTTCATAACAACATTACATTAACACTAATCTGAACATGTTTTGCCGAGAGTACATGACATCACATGACATTATTATTCTTTACTAACTATTGTTTTATTTGACAACTGCCGAGAATGACTAAGGCCAACTACGGCCGAGGCCAACTACGGCCGACAACAAGCAACCGACAACAAGTAAAATATCTGACTAACATCATCCCCCCCAAAAAGAAAGTCGTCTTCCAGATGACAGATACAACATGATAAGATTACTGAGAGGTAGGGGGAAGGGAGTGCATCCCTGGATGCACCGATGACGTCGGAGTGGTGGAAGAATGCTCTGCTCTCAAGCGCCTCAGCTCCTCCGTGCGTGTACAAAGCTGCCGATCTGCCAGGATCTCCCTCTCCCTCACCGCCTTCACCATCCGGGCTGCCTCCATCAGTTGGCTCTTTGCCTGCTCTGCCTCGGCATTCTTGGCCGCCAACTCTACCTCTTTGGTAGCTAACTGGTCCTCCAATGCTTTCATTCGCTGCTGCCAGGCTGCCTCTTTCTGCTGTGCCTCCTCCTCCAAGGCTGTCACCCGAGGCTCCAAGATCTCCAATCGGGCTCCCCTGTCACTGGCGAGCTGAGATTGCTCAGTCAAGTTATCCTGAATGCTCTTGATGGTCGCAGCAGACTCATCCTTGACCCGCTGAAGAAGTCTATAAGCATCCACTCGGCGAGATACTGCTACATCGGTGGAAAATCTTTGGCGCTTCATCAGAAGAAAAACATCTCGGAATGCCAGCTCGATGTAGTATAGACTCTCCAAGACGCCTGCATCCCGTCCCACTAGCCTCGGTGGCCGACCCCGCCAGGCTCTCATCATGGCAGGAGTCTCTCCTGCCGGCCACCCCTCGCCAAATATCCTAACAAACTCCGCCTCACACCCCATCTGCACAAATCCCCGAATACGGTGAACCTCCTGGCCTACTAGAGGTGATCGGCCAATCCTCAGGTCCCTGGAAACCTGTCCCACACGGATCATCAATCTGCCCATGTGCTCGAGCTCCTCCACATATCTCTGTACTGTGCCTACCGGATCCGACGGGTCTGGCTGAGACATTTCCACGACGAAGCCCTCTGTGGAGGCGCCCTCCCCGTCCTCTCATCCGAAGGTATGCAATGTTCCGTCTCCTCCTGGGGCTGTTCCCCGTCTGCCGGCTGAGGCTCCTGAATGGCTGTCTCTGGTGCCTCGGCTATGCTCGCCTCCGGGAGTGCAAGTGTGTCTTCGCCGATCCTGGCCGTCTCACTCTGCTGGGTGTGAATGATCGGCCCCTCCTTATCCCCTTGTCCCTCCGAGGGACTCTTCTCCTGCTCGTCTGGCTGCTCGGCTGGCTGCTCGTCCACGTCGAGAGTGAGGCCCACCGACCCCAGCCAACTGTCGATCTGTGCTACCCCGGGTGCTCCTGGGGTTGGAGTCGTCTCCTCCGTGGCCTCAGTCATTCCCCTAACTCCTGCCGAGGTTGCCACTCCTGTGGCTGCCGATGCTGACGGTGGTGTAAGAGAGCAAACTGCCGGCAATATCTCCACCGAGGCAGTGGAACCTGCTGCTGATATGGTAACTGCCCCCTGTGATGTGGTGGCGAGAGGTGCCCACCCTGGCGATGCTCCCGGCCGTGAAGCGGCTACCCTCAACATCCGTCCGGCTCCAACTGGTGCAACGGGGAGGGTGAACGTGACCGAGTGCGTGCTCTGGCTGGCTGGCGGTGTCGGAAGGGTGAATCCTGCCGGCTGCAATACTGGTAGGTCAATCTCGCCAGCCTCCTGACCCCTGATGGCAACAGATACTTCCTCATCGGCCGGTGGACTCGACTCCGATGGCGAGGAAGATAAGTCGATAGGTTCCTCTCTGTCCGATGCATCGCTCTCCTCTGAGGCCTCCTCCTCCGATGTTTCCTCTTCCACCGATGCCTCCTTCCGTTTCCTCTTTTTCCCCGAGGCTGTGCCCTCGCCGGCTTGCTTTGCTTCCAACTCCGACCAGTAGAATACGGTAGGCCATCCTGGGTCCAGGTGAGTGAGTGGCCGCAACCGACCCCAATTGCCCTCGGGCACCTGTGTGTGCACGGCATCCAAAAAGAGAGCTATGGCGTGCTGAGTCATATAAAAGGCCTTATGCCTCTGCGCCAGAAAATCCCTTATCCGCTCCGTGAGTAGCCTCGCCCAGTTGTATACTCGGCCAACCCGAAGTCCGACCATGAAATCCACCTGCCATAAGGCGATGTCCGATGCTCGGCTAGCCCCTGTGAGTCGGCACTTCATCAGGTCCAGCAAACATTTCCATTCTGCCGTTGCTAGATGACTCTTCCGGAGGCCTCGATTGCTAGTATTCCATATGGTACGCTGTTCTTCGGCTGACAAGTCGCTTCGGCACACTTGCTTGACCAGCAGTTCTTTGTGTTCCTGCGTCATTTTCTTGGGCTTATTAACCCCTATTCCCGAAGCTGGGACGCCGAACACCCTCTCAAAGTCCTGAGGCCAGAATGAAACTGTCACTGGGCAACCTCTGTAATCGATGACGGACTTGTGCGTATGCCTACAGTAGTTCTCCACCATCGCCTTCAGCCAAGGCTCGAACTCCCGAGAACCAAAAAAGGGCACGAGCACAGCCTTGTCCACCCGAGCGTGTCGAAGCGCAACCTTCAGAGAGTGGTCATCCGGAGTGCTTCGCCACCATTGCTTGCACTCGTTGCCAGTCAGATTCTCCCATGTCATCGTGTCGGCATCGGCATCCATCTTTTTTCTCTTCGCAGCCGAGGCTACCTTTGGCTGGTGCTGCATCGGTTTCTTGCCTTTGTCCATCTTCCTGTCAGCTCGGCGATTCCAGCCGACTTTATAACCCTCGAGACTGCCGAAATTATGAAAACTGCCGAAGTGCCGGTGAAAACTGCCGAAGTACCACAAACTGCCGAACTGTTGGTGAAAACTGCCAAAGTGCCAAAAACTGCCGAACCGTCGGTGAGAACTGCCGAAGTGCCAGAAACTGCCGAACTGCTGACGAAGGCTGCCGAACTGCCAAAAATTGCCGAACGGCCGAGGGAGACTGCCGAACTGCCAGATGATCTGCCAAGGCCGTACGGCTTGGATGAATGGCTGTACGGCTGTGAAACCCTGAGTCCGTACGAATCCCTCTGGAATGCTAATGCCGTACGGATCCTTATGTAATGCCAAAGCCGTACGGAATTTCCTGATACCCTTGATGCCGTACGGATCCCACTGTGCTGATGCCGTACGGTTCTCTCTGAGGCAATTTGTGCCGTACGGACTTCTTTGGAATGTAAATTTTGTACGGATTTCTCTAAGTTTGAATTTCGTACGGATTTCTCTGAGGCTGA
>VDFB02065614.1:0-29417 GCA_007258455.2 Sequoia sempervirens
TCCATATTCATAGTCCTTTTCTCTAATGATTTTAGATTCCTATTGTCTTCTCTACTCATTGAAATTCACATCAATTGCATGGAAAAAGTGGTGGTGCTATTGTGGTGTTTGGTAGTGAAAAAAGAAAGCACAGAGGCTACATGACAAATATATGCAAGGAAGCATCAATGATATTCTTTCCTATTCATTATGAAAATATTGAAGCAAGAACTATAGGAAAATTGGTTTTGATTTGTCTAACTGAGGTAGTTGAAACATTCCCTCACCCCACACCTAAAAATAAATTTTAACTCACAATCAATAGATTCATGAAAAAATAAAAAAGTGTAGCTTCATTGTTAATTTAACATTGTCATTTTAATATTTAATGTAGCTTGAAAAATAAATAGATTTACTTTTCAAGCATTTTATTTATTTAAAAAATAAATAAAAAATCAATTCATTGGTATTTCAACATTTAGACTAATTTCAAATACTTATTACAATCATCCAAACTCATAAAACAAAAACCCAAAAAATCACAACATAAGAAAAGGTACAACCTAAAAAATGGGAAAAAGTGAAACAAAAAACCATAAACAAAAAAAGAAGAGAAGTTGAAAAAACAAAAAAAAATCTCTTTTGTCTTTTTTTTTGTACTAACTTTATGCGCAACAAGTTCACTTTAACTAATTTTTTACAAGAAAACCACACTTGTCCAAGAAATTTCCACGTAAACACAAACATTATGGTCTTGTAGAATATTTTACTGAAGACATGTTCATATACCAATTTTCTTTTGTGTGACTTAAAGTCACATGTACTAGTTCTTAAAAAATCATAAAGAATAAAGAGTGTATGCAATCTTTTGTAAAGGGACAGTTATCTCACAAATGCATAAGGAACAGACCAGTCATGAAGAATATCAAAAGAAAAAAGGAGGGAAACCTTATGGGTAAAACATGCACAATGGTTATCTCATTTATAACAGGTCCAACAATAAGATGAAGGTTCATAGCCATGATCATGAAGATCATTTTTAATCAACAGAGGCAAGAATTATGAAACTATAATGAGATGAATCCCTGAAAAGCATTATCATTTTTAAAAAAATAAAGGTATTCCCTTTTCATTCATGAGACCTGCCAAAGCATAAATAATAGTAATTTTTTTCAAACCTCAATTAGCATCACATGATATGAAAAGTACAGGAACAACACAACTCCCTAGTTAATGAAGATCATCAAAGACTATCATTCCAGGTTCACGATTGCACAATCACAACAATGATAGAGTCAAGAACTAATAGAAGTTGTCTATGGACAACAACCATTTAAGTCAAAAAATCTTGACTATGGTGATTCTTGTGATCTAAGTCAGCAATGCTACAGAGGATGTGCATTGTCTCATACATGGTCAAAACATAGAAATGGTTTGAAGAGGGCAGTTGTCACAGGTGACAGCTCAGGGTGATGGTAAGAAGATAGTATTCATGATACAAAGGATAATGCATAAATACAAATGGCAGACAAGATAAAGGACCATGAAGAGAAAATTCTAGATGCACTAATTTTCATAGTCAACAACACAATGAGGGTACAACATCAATAGTGAGAAATGCAATGATGTGGTGGTAGCCATTAAGGTATGCCTATTGCTAAGACAACAAAGAAAATGTTATTCAAGTTCAGCATTGGCCTTGTATCAATCACAGTGGCATATCATGTTATAGACATGAAGGATTTTTAGTTATAATGGTATGAGGGGAGTCATCATAAGACTTTTGGCTATTAAACAGGGGTAAGAATCAAATAAATCACAATTGTGCAAGATAATGCTACATCTTGATAAAGGAAGCACGGTCACTACTTTTCCAATATAAATGAAAGTAAAACATGTTTTACTCACTGGTTTTATGAGTATGGTGAATATAGAGATGTTGGTTCACGCATAGTCATATTGGGAGACTGAGAAGGCAATATTGGAAGGCATGTTGATTAAAAGATAGCTACCAATGCTCCTCAATAGTTCATAATAAGAAGAGACAATGAACTACTGAGAAGACAGCCTTATAATTAGTGATTGAAAAAAATGAATAATGCACATGATCGGTCCATGTTCAATGTATTCATAATTGCATCATTTAAGATAGTCATAATGTATAGAAAAAATCAATGTTGAATATCAAGTGCCAAAAAATAGTTATTATAATCTGATATAGCATGATACAGAAGGGACTGTGGAATGTGAAGGTGAATGTGAAGTATGCAAATAAGGGTTTTGTTTTCTTTTCCATGAAATACGATTGAATGATGTAAAGCCATGGTTGTATGGGTCTCATAATCAAGGCCTCTAATGGATGCATAGGGATATAATGTCGTGGCATAAAGAGATGGGGAAAATAACAAAGAACCCCAAATTTTGGGTGAAACCTGAAAAGAAAATAGGTAAATTCTTTTGTTTTTGTGGAAAATACATGAGTGTGACCATTAACACAGAAGACATACTATTACCACTTGAGTCAAAAATGCAAAAGCTCATGGCCCGCAAGTCAGTGAAAAGGTAATACAGAGCCCTAATCATGTTAAAACCCTCGAGCATATCTGTAAAGTGACAGGAGATCATGGCATAGAGAAATGGAACCCATAACGTGAGAGGAGGTTTTAAATACTAATAGGAAGAAAGCCCTCATCTTTTCTCAAAGAAGTGCATAGAAAGGGAAAAACCCTTATTGGTTTAAAGAATGTTTGAATATACAAAAAATTCCTGGAACATGAATGAGAAAGGAAATTTTTGTAAAGCCATGAGATATATTACCTTTTTTTTTAGGCTTTCTTTCATTATTTTGCATGAATATTTGTTCTAGAGGCTTGAATATTTGAAATATCCATTGCGGTTAGTCACAAAAAAATCACAGAAATAAATGAATGGGTGAGAATTGCTTTAGAAGCTACAGCCATGGAGGGCATGTACATGCAAAAATCATATGGAAAAATAAAGGCTTTCTCTCAAAGTTATTCATGAGAATGCTTACCTTTGTGTTCAAATGGATAAAATCAATAGTTTCTTGTAAAAAATACATGTAATACAGCTCCAAAAACTCACAGAGAAATCCACCACAAAGTTCAACAGAGATTGAGCTCCAAGAAACCCTCATTGTCGGCGGACCTAGCTTCTTCGAGAAGTTTCATGCAAGATAGAAATGATTTCTAATTTATTTCTTTCGTTTTGTTTTAGGGTTTCAACCCTAGAGATGTCGATGGAATGGAATTTTTTGCCATTGTTTTATTAAAAGTCAATCCAACTAATGTGAGCCCACGGCCCTGCTTATTGATGTTTGTGCCTTAGGCAAAAAATTTCCTCAAAATATTTTTATGATCTTGTTAAGGTAAATGCCACCTCAACACATGGAGTCCACTTCATTTTGAATTGCCACCTCAACTATGCATGTGTATTTTGGAGGGTGTTTTTTTGGACTTTTTTATTTGCATGAATTCTATTGTAAGACAAATGAATTTAAGGTGTATTTATAAACTTTAAGTCATTTTGTTATCCTTAAATGAAAAATGTTAAAGATTTTTTAATTTTCACTTGAGGAGAGAAACAAGTGGAGGGTATATAGGGTGAATTTTTTTTCAATTTGGAGACATATACCCACATTTTTAGGGGCATTACTGCACTTTGTTCATGGTTTTGCATGCTTAAGTGTTTGGTATGGCCAAAACCATTTTCCCCACATGTTGGAGGTAGTTTTATGAGGAATCTAATGCCTCATTTTTTAGGATTTTCTGGTGGATCCGACCCAAGGTAGTTGCTTGCTCCTATCTTGGTGCAACTACTTGGGTTGAGTTTTATATTCACTCATGTAACTCATTTTGAAGGGCAGTTCATATAATGCAATTTATGGAGTTAGTGATTTATATAGTCCTTTTTCATATTTGACCATACTTTGTAACTCATTTGGGGAGAATGAAATACATACAATGCCTTGGATTCTACTGATTTTGAGTTTTTCTATCTTATTGTTGCAGTATTTGTGCATTATTGAGTGATTGATCAAGCTACTTGTGAGGTATCTTAATCTCCTTGAAGTTTTGTCTCATGTTTTCATGCCTTTTTTGCAAAAATATGTTTGTGCAGGTTACAAGTTTTGTTAAAAGGTTCATGTATCTTTAGATTGTGAAAGTTGGTTTTCCTCTTTAAGGGTTAAAGCATTCAAGCCCTCTTGTGAAATGTTTATGTATGAACTTACAGAAATAAGTTGTGCAATTTAGTTATATCATTAGGAGCCAAGTGTATGCAATTTTGAATCATCATCTAGTCCTTGTCAGTTTGGTGAATCACCTTTTTCTTTTAGCTTCAGTTTTCATTTTAAGCATTCCTTCTCCTTTTCCTCTGCAAAAAATTAGTAGTTTTTAGGTGATATCCAATAAAGAACCAGCTTTCTTTGGAGGTCCTTTTCTACCTTAAGGTTACCCACAACCTTAGAGAAGTTCCCATGTTACACATGATTAGTTGTATAAATTTTAAGCTTGGGTGCAAATCATAGTGTTAACAATTGTGATAATGTGTGATCGGTGTGACAGAGCCCAACCTGTCTTAGGTGCTCTTGAGATGAACCACTTGATACCAATGATGAGGAGGCAATGATGAAGGAACCCAGTTTGGTCGGTGTTGAGACAGCGAACCCTGGCGTGTAACATATCCACTTGCGATAGCATTCTCAATTCATCATTGTTGCAGAATGAGCAAGAATGTGATAAGGTTTTCCCAGGCATGCTGGAGTGAATGACTAAATGACTCACAGGGAATGAGTGAAAATACATCATGGAATTCATGTAACTTCCCTGGAGAATATGCATGGACCTTTGACAGCAGGAGAAAAAGAACATCAGGCTAGAAGCAGGGGGGAGTGAATGATATACTGGACACAGAGAAGATAAGCGAGGGGAGAAGAGGGCTGGCAATAAGTGGCTTGCGGTCTGATGTTGAGCTTGAGATAGAACTCAGATCTTCCAATCAGTAGATGCATGTACAAAGTTGCCCGTGAGATGGCATGTAACTCTATAATGTCATTTTAGTAATAATACAAGGTTTTCTGTCCAAACTTGGTTGTTTTGCGTTGTTCTAGCTTGCCAGGGGAGTTCCCTTCACCAACTATGGTTGTGTTGCCATCAATGACAAAGGGGGAGATTGTTCAAAATATTGTCATTGATTTCAAAGGAGTATGAGATATTGTATGTTTATTTTCATTGATGTCAAAGGCGTATATGTAAAAATGAGATATATGTCAAAAGAAAATTAAGGATTCAAAAGGAGAGATCATATTTGAATGAAGATAAAGATAAGAGGACACGATTTATTTTGTAGATGAAGCTATTAGCAGCAACATTCATGCCAATATAGTTAAGGAGGTTTCAAATGTCATAATAAATAAATATGTTGACTAATTTTCCTTTACATGGCAACACTGATTTTATTGTCTAAGGCAGAAATAAATGCAATTAAGATTATTAAGGGTGAAGTGAATATGTTATAAGGAAAAAATATATGTAAAAAAAATTCCTTATTAATAATAAAGTAATTCCAAGAGCAACAGACAATGATTATAATATTTAAAGAGGCAAAAAAATAAGAAAAGAAAATCATATAAGACGAAATAAAGAAAAGAACAAAAGTTAAAAAGGCAACAATTTAAAATAAAGGTGGAGTGATTAACATTTATAAAAGCATTGCTTCATTATAAGATAGAATTAATGGTATAGAAGGATGTGATTCATAAAAAGATATAGAGATAGCTATTAAAGTTTCCAAGGTCAGCGATTAATCAAAAATCAATAAAAGGAAAAAGTTATAATTGTTAAGGCAATGATTGGTAAACAAAGTAACTAGTAATGAAAGGATGCCTCCCTTCATATTGATTGATCCTTTTAATGAGGATATAAAATGAAATATTGTGTGTAGAAGTGTGAGTATTGGAGAATAAATATAAGAGAAAGAAGCAAGTGTGGAACCAGAAAAAGATAAATCATATAAACACAAGAAGCGTTTATGAGGAATAAAGATTAACATTTTATCAAGGAAGATTTATGTATGAAGAAGAGAATAGAAGATCATTAAAAGGAAGAATTGTGAAGTGGAAAATATATAAGTGAATAGTATATATATTAAGATCATCAAATAAGAAATGTAGAATAATAGAGTAGATATAAAGGTATATGCAGACTTGAAAGAGATTGCATCAAATTATGGAGAGAGGATATGAATATCATTGCATAATCAAATTTTTTGAAGGCATAGAAAGAGTTTGTCATCCATTGAAAAAGAAATTGTGTGTAAAATAATTTATATTTAAGATTTACACCAACTATTATAAGGAGAGAAAAGAAGTGCAAGAAGGATTCATTGCAGATTTGTAAAAAGAGTTTATGGTAGAATTATAAGAAGAATACATACAGATTTAAAAGAAGCATGTGTGATTACAAAAAGATGATATGAGCAGGTTATGAAGTAAGATATTGATATTATTTATGATCATATTTGAAGGGAACCTTTGGCATGTATGTGATCAGTTTGTAAAAGATAGTGTATAATATGGATCAAATTTGTGGAAGGGAAGAGTACATGATTTGAATCAGATTTGTGAAAGGGAAGAGTACATTATTTGTGATCATATTTGTGGAAGAAAAGAATACATAATTGTGACCAGATTTGTGTAAAAGAGAACAATATAATTCATTGAGGAATTGGCAGTTTGGTGCCTCTAGTGGGTTGGTGCTCACAAATTGAATGAGGGGTCGGTGCCTCTAGAATTTGTAAAAGGAAATTAAATAAAAGCAATTTTCATGGTTTTCTCCCATATGGATTTTCCACGAATATTGGTATTCTTAATTGTCAAGATCTTGTGTTATTATAGTTATGATTAATTAAGTTTAAATTGGTGTAAAATATTTTATTATAATCGATTCACCCTCCCTAATATAATTGTCTGCTCATTAGCAAGTTGACTCTCCCAACTTTTGATGGCTCGAGGGAGGTTAGTGTACAAGCTTGGGTGCAAAAACCGGATACACACCTCTCACTGAGCTCTATGATAGAACAGGAAGATTTAGAGCTACTAAGGAGGAGATCAAAGAGGAGGAGCCAAATGAATCATTCTTGAAAGAAGAAGAGCCCAAGAGGATGGAACTTGAAATAGTGAGGGGTACATCAGAGCTATACTCACAAGAGGAGGAATTCGTAGAGCAGGAAGAAAAATCAAAGCTATAAGACATCATAGGGCAAGAGCAAGAGGTCTCCAATCACCAATTTGAAGGTGAAGATTCCTTGTTGATTTCTAATGTTTGTGCATATCAACAAAAGATCGATGAGCATTTTGCTCGTAGCCAAAGGTACAAAGGTGTTTTAGATTTGTTGCTTCCTATGTCATTGCAATGTCATCATGGAAATCATGCAAAAAAAGGTGATAGAATAACATATACAACTTGTAGTATAGGTCATGTGGACTCTTTGTTTCAAGTTCCAAATTTTCCATATCTAGGTGATCCCTTGAGGGTCAAAGAGGATAGACGCATTGGTGCTACATTACAACCCTCCCTTGAGTGTCAATTTTTTTATGCCTATCTAGGAATGCATGAAGATGGGAATCCAAGAAAGAGAGATCTATATATCTACATCAAAAAATTGAGAAGAGAAGAAAAAAAATCAGAAGTTATCCAAAAGAGAATTGAGAAAAATAAAAGAAAGAAGAATTGCTTCCTTGTGATTTGTAGCCTATGGGTGATCTTAGGAAGAAGAGAGAACCAAGTTGCTTCACTTGCCTACAAGCTTGGACACATAGTTTTTGTGCCTATAGCACACGCGGCTTGTTTAGAATGAGGACCCTCTCCTTCTACCTTCCCCAAGTTACTTTTTCCTTTGCCTCTTTTTGTGCGCCCCCTAATTTTGAGCCTAAAGTGGTCAAGAGCCCCAAAGTTATCATCCTCAATTGACCAAAATTCACCACCCAAAAAATTTCTAAGTCCTTACCTCCTACGGAGGTTCCCATTCAGACTTCCCTTAGCATTTTGTCTTGGCATCTTCCGAGCCCTGTGGGTCCACCCATGCGAGATTCCCTATACTCGACATTGCTATCTCAACGTCATTTCATCGACGGCCAACCCGGGACGTCCGCCTACATGGCGGATCCTATAACCTCCTCTACCATCCTCTTCTAATCATTTGTTAATGGTGAAACCCTAGGGTCCTTCTACCTTGTGGGCTATGTTTTTCTCGTCTCCAGCCTGTCGAACTTTGTGCCTAGCTACCCCTCCGGTCACCATACGCACATTCAATTAGGGTCATAAATTAGCTTTTTCCTATAAATAGCTCGTCTAACCTATCATTTTTAGTGACCAAATTTGAAATTTGTCAGAGCAAAATGGCCATCATAGCTTGTGTGCCCGCATCACCTCCTGAATGATTTGAGATGCAATCTCTGATAGAATTATTCATGGCTACCAAGTATGTATGTGACCAACCACTTGAAATGCGTCCTTTTGAGTAAGGTTTTTCTAAATTAATTGAAAATCTCTAAAGAAACCTTAGAACTCCTTTTGGCAGCCATTTAACCATCAAATTTTGCACAAACCCATTTGAAAATCCTTTGAAGCTCATTCAAATGTTGCCCTTTAGAACAATGCAGAACTTTTCCCCATCGATGTTGTTCTTCATATTGCACCACTCCCTTTGAGGCCCACAAGCCCCTCATCGTTGTCTCAGTCAAACTCGAATGTTGAGCTTGAAATGCAAAAGCTAAGTCTCCACACCCTAAATGGGTCCACCTTTTGCAAATTTTGCTTTTGCGTAGTGACGCCATCTCATCATCGCTATGGTTAAATTATGAGGCACCCCAACACAAATGAAACCGTTGTCTATAATCCTATGAAGTGCCTCGGCGGTCGCCGCATGCAAGCTGCCCCGCTCGCCATTATTCAAAACAGCTTGATCTTTCACTGGACCCTGCATCACGCCCCCGCTGAATCACTTCGGGCCAAATGCCCATCCAAGTTTTAGTCTCCAGGACTACCCCCTCGTGAGGTCACCGCCTATGGACCGCTAAGTTACATGAATACCGCTTCTCCGATGACCAAGCCAAAGCTGCACCCGCATCGAACCCACTCACCCCGATAATGCTTCATCATTTACACGTTGTTCCTGCTACCTTTTCCTTGTGGATTTACAATGCAAGCCTCTCGTACGCTCTTTTCTCACCACCCCCCATAACACTTTTAACAGCTTTGAGATATCGCTTCTCGGCCAGACGAACTTTGCATTTCTCCTCACCGCTCAAGGATCCCCGGCAAGTGAAAGTGAAAGTTAAAACTCTCCCTTGCACAAACATCTACTGGGGTCATCTACGTGACCGCCTTGTCATCATCATCATTCTAAAACACCCTCGAGGAACCCCTTCGCTATGCATCGCGACTTCCCAAATTCAAATCATTTCCTTCCAGAACTTCAATTAAAAAACAAGTTTATATGATTCGTGAGCCTTTCCTTTTGGGTCGCCACCTACGGCTTGGAATTTCCTGATTGTTGTTCACAAAATGGTCATGCCCTCTCTTCTACCCGCAATGGAGACCCTAGACTCTCTTCTACTGTCCAAGCACATCCAAAGCGAAGTGGCCAAGTTAAGGTGTTTGGTGGACCCGTTTGTGAGGACCGTCATCTCATCATTGTCATCCCTAAATGACCTTTACATAATGGCTTTCCACCAGTTCCTACCCACATGCCTCAAACTAATCAGAGTGAAGAGATTCAATTAATGTTGTCCTAACTGCCTACAGGTCCCGCATTGTGGAACTCCCCATGCGGGTTTCTTCCTCTTGACCATCATTTCTCAACAGCGGAGCTGTAAACATTCATAAGACCTCCTGCCCTCACATTCCTTGCACTTGCACAAGCAAGGAAACCAATCAAATGATTCAAAAGACTTCATAATTGAGCCCCCATGTGTGCCAAATGCCTTGTTGAAGACCTTGATCACCAAATGTCCAATGCGGAACTTTGAGTGTGGGTGGTTGTCTGGCCATCGTGACCCCGATGTTGCCTTGCTCCTAATAGCTTTCAGCCCAAGGAAACCTACATCCTTGGGCCTGCATTCATGTGTTTAATCCGAACGACCTCAAATGATGAATGATAATGGATTTTATCATCTTTTGAAGATGAATTGTGGACCTAACCCTTGTTTTGCAGGATCTAACACTTCCCTAATTTTCATGAGTGTTCTTACTGCATCTTTGTATGCAAGATTTATGGAATCTGTTGTGGGACCATCAAGGAAACCTGATAAGAAAGGGAAAGGAAAGAAGCATGCAAAATCACCAAGAGGGAAAGAGAAGGATCAAATAAAGTACTAGTTCCATGGGGTGGAGTGCACCTGCAAAATCACTTCCACTTCGGATTTAGTGTCAAACACTAACCTTGGGCATGTGGATATAGATGAGTTCAGACAAAGGGTCATGATCAACCCTACAACTGAAAATGCACTAAAAATTAGAAAGAGTGGCCTTGCCAAGGTAGTCGTCTTTCCACCTACGCTCATTGCTCCTAAATTATTCATGGTATGTAGAGAATGCTACCATAGCAGTAGGAAAATCATTGATCATGATGGCATAGTGTTAGCAGATTTGTCTACCAGATCCATAGGCCAAACATTCCACATTCCCACATTTGATGTGATGGAAGAAATAGAAAAGGGATATGTTGAAAACATGTGGAAAGCAGACCCTCTAGGATGCAAGAAACTAATCAACCAGCATTGGTTGAAGGAAAAGAGGGGTAGTGTTTCTAAGGTCTCATAGGAGTTGTTCAGGAGCAATTTCTATGAAGAATACCACAACTTGGTTACCCTACTAAGTAGAGTGATGGGCCTCCCTACTACTGCCTTCTTTCAGGAGTGGATGTTCTACTTTATCGAGATCATCCGTGGTAAAACAAAGTTCCACTGGGCCAAAATCATTCGTGATAACATGCACAACTAGCTTATGGCAGTGAAGAAAACATCCCTATTCTACATGCCCTCTTACTTGGTGTACCTCCTGACGGAACCATTCCCATATAAGGCCTTGTTGTTGAAAATAATTTGAACCCAGGGAGAGGATAACTTAAAGTTTATGACCACTACCCCCAACTACAATACAGGAATTTCAAGAAAGAATACTAGAGGGTAAACGATGCCTTCATTAGGCATATCATCAGACTCCTTGGGGGAGACTTTGAGAGAAGAGTCTTGCATGGTGCCAGAGCATTCATCCAAAGGTTTGGGTATTTGTTTATATAGCTCCTGAAGTTTACATATATCATAACAAAAGCGTTCTCCAAGAGGCCCTACAAGTTTTCGTGCTACCCTAATGACCAAATCTTGCTAGAAGTCTCAATACAATTGCAAAATGCCTATGCCCTATTGAGCGACAAACACAGAGTAGGGATCCCATATCCCCTACCCTTTTGGAAAGGAATGTATGTCATTCTCGCTTCCCAGTGCGTAGAATATTTAGAGGAGATAGTGGAGTATAATTTGGACCTCCACATGTCATGAGCAAGAGTGGACCCGTACGGGAAATTAAAGAAGTTGGTTGGAAAGCAGTATGCTCATCAGCCCCACATCAGACTTTTGGGCTAATTTCCAAGATGACAAGGAAGTGGGGATGAGACACTATATGTGAATGATGGCTCAATTTGTATGGTCAATAAACTTGTTCCATGTGCTCGATCAAATTGTAGAAGGGGAGGACACCATTATTGATGAGAAATTCAATGTTGTGGCCAACTTCCCGCTGCCACTAATAGACTGGGATGAAGAAGAGGTCAATGAACTCGAAATAGTAACATGGCTAGTTGAAAATAGGACAAGGAAATGGGTAGCTTCCCAAATTGTCCAGCTTAAGGTACAAGGTGCAGTACTAACATATGGTGAGCTCGAAGACGATCTTGAAAGTGAAACAAACAATAGAGAAGTTGGTTCCCCAGCCGAGGAGGCACCTAAATCTCCTCTTGCAACAATATCAAAGAAAAGGAAGGATGCTCCCGAGTGTCATCATAAGCATAAAGTATATACATGGAAGGCTGCAGAGGGAGATTCCTCGAAGAAAGTGAATAAATCAAGAGGATTCATAAGTGAAATGCCCACAATTGAGGAGGATCCACAACATGAGGGAGAAGAAGAAGCCAAGCGACCACAATCACCACCTACCACCTCTGCTCCCATTGCTACCGCTACCATTTCCACTCCACCTCCTACATCTTAGGCACTGCATGTTTCCTCTCTGCCCACTATGGACATTTCATTCCACCCTTGCTTCCACCTCACCAACAGCCTTGATAATGGTATTGGATTCCTCCTTGGCCATGACATCCCCATTTTCATATTCCTCGCTACCTCCTCCACTCCGTACTCTCTCTACTCCAATGCATGCAACTACTACTACCACTCTGCCACCTCTCACCCTACTAGAAGCCTTTGCAAATTACATGCAAGGAATACCCACTAAAATCTCTAGGGTGATAATGAATCCCATAGTTTAGGCTTTAATGGCACAGATTATCACTAGCCTACCCATTCCTCCACCACGTACAAAACCACTGAAGATGGAGGCTACCATGCAGTAAGATAAAGAAATGGAGAAACGCCAAAGGGAGTCAGTTGAGGAGCCTGAAGACCCTTTTAAAGATGATTATTTGAACATCCAGAGGGTAGAGTGAGCATAAACCTAGACAAGGTGGCATCCAATGAGGAGAATTCACACTCTTTAGAGGAATACACTGAGGCTCTCAATGTGAAATACATAATAGAGACCTCAGATCAAGAACTGGAAGAGGATTTGTCCCAACAACTCAAGGAAGTAGGAGAAGAGGCTAAATCTAAGAAGCATCCTTCTAAAGAGAAAGATGATACCAATGTCAATGTGGAGATACTCAAGGAGCCTCCATTAATTGGCCAAGAAAAGGGCCTTATCCAAGAAGAATAAGTACCTCCTGAAAAGGAAGAATGAGAGAAAGAAGAAGATAAAGAAGAAGATGCACGAAAGAAGAGCCTTGAGACGGAACATCATGACGAGCTCAAACAAGAGAAAGGAGAAATATATCAGAAAGATGATGTCACTAAGGAGAACATAACCTCTACCAAGCTGGACAAGGAAAAAGCTATACACATTGAGGACTCTGATGAAGAAGAGAGAATAGAACAAGAGGCCCCGGGCCATGAAGAGAAATAGCCCTAACATAAACAAAGAGAGGAAGGTGATCATGAATCACCAAAAGGGGAAACTCAAGTGCTTGACTGGCTAGAGAGGCAGCTAAAAAGGAAAGTCTCTGCAGTTGTTGATCCAAAGGCTAGGATTGAAGCAATACTAGCAAGATCCCAAACAAAGCCAAAGAAGGAAAAGAAACCTAGGGTCCGTTCACACATCACGGTTGATGCCTCCAAATCTAGAACAATATAGATTGCTACCCCTGTGCCAAACAAAGGTGAAGGAGTTGGCTATAGTATCTCAATGATCAACTTAGGTCTGACAACCAGAGAACAGAAAATTGATGAGTTCCAAGGGTTGGTGGCTACAATTGTACAACAAATGAACAAGGATCAGTCTTCTTAGGAGGAACTAAAGGCACAGGTGGAAGATTTCACCACCTATATTCAATAATGGACGTCCTTGGAAGAAGAAGCTCTGACAATGCCATTCATGCCCCTGCTTCTCTCTCAAAAAGAGCTCACTAGAATGGAGAAAATGAAGAATTGGACTAAGGCCACCGCAGATTGATTCCAATGAGTAATATACAATGGTGATATGGGCATATGCCACGCTACTCAAATGTCCAATAAATTCTAAGATTTGCAAAAGCAGCTAGAGACCACATAAAGGACATGTCATAGGTTCATCGAGCTATATAGGATCACCTATCCTAAGCTCGAGGCCATTCTCAAGATGCCTGAGAAGACATTGGAAAAGGAATTGGTGCTCATCAAAGATGATCACTGGCTGATGGAGACCTGGAAAATGGGCTTGGACCATAGAAGAGAGGTCTTGGAAAGGGTGTTTCATGAGGTTGAACTTGATCTTGAATAGGTTGTGGAGCATAGAACGGACAGCGAGGACTACCTCAAGCTGATGACTGATTATGGCATGCCCGTCCTAGAGCTAAATCCAGAGAAAATCAAGCCATTCTTTTGCAAGAAGATGGAGCAAGGGGCTGTAGATGCACTGACGCCAGATTTCATGGACTTCGCTACAAGGGAATTCACTCAGTCTAAGTAGGTAGTCAAGGCCATGCCCAAATGCACCAAGCACTGGGAGCAAATCGCTAGAAGATTCAAGAGGTTGACCTTCCAAATCCTTCAATCGAACATCATGGAATGGGACAAGCTTCATGCCTTAATTGGGAAATTTGTGGAGTATGCCACCCTTTGGAAGAATGAAGGAAAACTAGTGATTGACGATGAGTTTTTGACAGTATAGCTGGAAAAAGAAGGTAGTCACTAGAAGACAAAACTGCTACAGTGTCAAAGCCACCAGAGGACAAAATAAGAATGAGACAAAAATGTATTTTATAATGATATATTTTGGGGGTAGGTGAAACCCTAATGTAAAATGAATCTTGGCCACACAATGAGATTAAATCTTGGTCATTCATTTCACTTTTGGAAAACTATAAATAGGGGTCTCCTCTCATTTTCAAAAAGAGAGTTGAGTTGTGCAAGACATGTTGTAGAAATTTTAATATAATTACATTGTTTTGGTGGATTTTTGTGTTTCTCACATGTTGCATGATTCATCTTCTCAAAATTAGCAGATTTAGTTTGTTGTTCTAAGTATTTCAAGTTGCTCCTAGTAGTTAGTTTCATGTTGCACATTAATAGTGAAGAATGTTATTGTGTTGATGTCTTTCATGTTTATGGTTTTTGCTATTTTTTGATGATGAGCAGCAGTGTAAAGCTAGTCTAAACCTTGATTTATTGTTGCACTTAAAATTCATCTTGATTTATTGCTACACTTAAAATTCATCTGTTGTTCAGGCTTTATGGTGAATGGATAGCTGAAAATCTACAAACCTTAGAAGATAGCACTAATTTCATGAGACTGTATGTTGTTTTGGTTAAGTGGAACTTAGTTTTAGGAAGGTTGTCCATTGTAGCATCCTCAATTGTCATTGTTCATCATTAGTTGCAGATCTAGGAACTCTTCTATCCCCTTTCCCTTTTGACTTTTCTTTGAAATTGTAGTTAAGGAAAAGTTCAAGCATCATCAAGTAAAACCAAATTTAATGCTAAATAATGGAGTTTTAGACTATTGTTTTGAAATTGCAGCAATTGCACTTTCATTTTCATAATTTCACAAACTCCATTAGAAGATCTAATTCCTCCCAACTTAGCAAAGCATAAGTGTGCTTTATGATTACCAACAAATCACATCAACCAACTAAATTATTCCAAGCATTTTCATGACCTGACACCCAAGAGACCTTGGGGTAGCAATTTGGAACTTATTTATAGATTTCTACCTTTCAAGAGAAGTAGAGCATTCATGTTTTGCCTATGTTGAGAGGTGCAAAAACACCCATCAACACTAGTCATACGTGTGGAAGCCCTAAAGAAGATGAAGCCATGCTCACAATTCCACTTTTTTAGAATGATCTTGTGGACAAAGAAGAATCGCTTCATGCATCCACAAGTGAGGGGCACATGAGATTTCATGACAACAATAAGGTTGAAGGGTATGTAGTTATAGAGTTTTCCAAGCCAATTGTGATTCATTAGCCACATGAAGGTATGAATTCTTTTGATGATGCATTAGTTGACCATAGCATAGTCTCACCATCTCTACATAGTAGTTGCAAGGGATCAAATGTGAGTTGGGTGACCTTGAAGGTAATATTGTTAATACATATGAAGGAAATGTGTTATGTGATGATCAAAATGACTTGGATAAATTGGATCAAAGACATTCTGCATGGAAAGAGTTGAAAGTCAATGAAGGTACAACTTGCAGTCATGGGATAGAGATTATGAAAAGTTTTATACTCAATTTTCAGCTGGATACATATCTTGGACCAGCACTTGATGATGAACATCCAACAATGAAGGAAGGGGAACTTGAGTTCCATGAAGACACCACAAAAAGGTACAATGAAGGTTCTCATTTTTTTATTATGAACAAAAATCCATTATCTTCACATAATCATGAGGTGATAGAAAAAATGAATGAGGATGATAGTGGTAAGAAACCCTACCTTATTGATACTCAAGATTTGATGGCTAAGCATGAGGTAACAATTGTGGATCCAAGCCACAAACAATCTGATTTTGTGCATCATGGCATAGAAGATGTAAAGAGGACTCAAAACATGTGTGATGAGTGGCTAAGGAGGGCTAGGGAAGCCAAGTTGTTGGATGCTCAAGCAAAACAACACCTACAAAATATCAGGGAATAATTTAGTCACATGGATCATCAGAGGTAGCAACAAGATACACTTCACCAAATTCTAATACTTCCAAGGGAAGAAACTATGATGGTTGAACCACTACAGGATGAACCCCTTATGATGGTAGAAAATGAAGACCAATCATATTCACATGAACTTGTTGAGAGGTATGATTTTGAAAAAAAATCAGAAAATTTATTTTGTGAAAATGAATTTAATCATAGGGTTCATGAAACTCATCATTTGGAGAGCCAATTGAAGGCTCAAGTCAAGGTTAAGGAGGTAGAAGTTGTGCATATACCTTGTGAACCAAAAAATAATGATTGTTATGCATATGTAGAGAAGAAAAAATTTGTGATTCAGATTTATTTAAGGGTTTCACCATTCTTGGAGAGCTCCATGAGCCTACTTATGTTTTGACACCATGCTATCATGATGATGATCCTTTGAGTGAACACAATGTTGTCCCGATTTCAAAAATTGAAGGAGATGTCATGGAGCTACCCAATTTGGAGTTGTATGTTCATGGGGATGTTGAGTTTCAGCTGGACTATAGTCCAAGACATGGAAATGAGCATGACAGCAGTTTTTTAGACCCAATCTATTGGTTTTTAGCTCACTCCTTCATGATTGATAGTTGTTTTATATTGTTGATCATGGAGTTTTCAGACTGTACATTGATGTTTGCAATTGTTTGGATGAATTGGTACATGGGATTGTTACTACAAGGTTGAAAGGTTGCATGATGATGAGACCCTATCATCTCATGACAGCAAAAGCATTTTTAGAATGATCATAGATTTGATTTTCAGTTTTCCTAGTGTTGTTTTGATTTGTACCAATAGCCTAAAGTGGGTATACATGTTTGATTATACACATATGATACATTTTTCATGTTCATAAGGGACAATTCAGATTTAGATGGATATTTGGTGATGGAATCATGCTGAGAGATACTTATCTCTTCATTTTCAGTTGGTGTGATGGTGTAATAACTTGGGATCCCGCTATTGGTGTGGTTGATACAATACTTCATAAGGATCTTGGTGAGTTGCTTCACAATTTTCGGTTGAGTGATATTTGTATCAAACTGGAGTAGAGAAAGGTTTGGTGCAAGTGGTTGTGCTTCAGAGGTCATGATTATGATATCACCTATCACTTGTTGCTACACAGGAAAATTAAATGGGAGAGGAGCATGATTTCAAAGGTTGAGGAATGGAGCAGACTTGAGTTTGATTGTGTATGGACGATATTGTTTCATTTTGGCCACTGAAACTCACTTTTCATTATATTCTTCATATTCACTATGGAAGGAGTAGTCACAAGTTGAGGAGCAAGGTGATCATGGAGTACTTGACTAGTTGGAAGAACTTGCCACTAGAAGATGCAACTTGGGAAGGAGTGGAGACTTTTTAGTATCCAAATCTGAGGTTGCTTAAGGCCAAGAAATATTTGGGAGAGAAGGACTATAATGTCCCCAATTTGATTTGAAATTCAAATTTTGCAAAGGCGGGAAAAAGTGTTTTTGAACAATATTTTGATATTTTAATTAAATATAATAATATTTTAAATAATAAACAAAATAAAAATAAATTATTGTGGTTGGCCAAATTTGAAGGAGAAAAAATAAGATAAATCCAAATAACTTTCCCTTGAGGTGGACGACCTAGTGAGAGGTCAAGAAATAAAATATTGTCACAAGGGGTTCGCCCTACTTGGAGAAAAGAATGAAAAATAAAATAAAATATTTTGTGTATTTGCACACCTAGCATGCCTTGCTTGAGGTCGGCCCTAAGGAGGGAAAAAGGAAAATAAAATAAGAATATTTGTCTTAACGAGGTCGACCTTGTTAAGGTTATTTATGGAAGGCTATAAAAGAAAGTAAAGTGAGGGTCATTTGACATTCATGGATATCTAATTTCATTTTTTGAGATTCTTCTCTTTGGCTACAACTTTAGTTGGGCTTCATTCCAAAGACAAAAACCCTTGTGAATGTAGTGAGTTAGACAAAACCCTAGCTCACCTTGTGGAGAACTCATAAAAGAGTTCTAATTGCACTTCATTAGAGACAATTGGAGGTTTGGAACATCATTTCATAATCAGATTTGAATATTAGATTTGGAGCAGCATTATTGTGGCATTGTGTGAGTAGATTGAATTAGGGTTTCACCCTAATTTGGAGCGCCACTTGGAGCAAACATGAGTGCCCACCTTTGGAGGGTGATTTTGCATATGTGGAGCATATTTGGAGAAGCAAACCCTAAGCACTTTCCAAGGGTAATTTCACCCATCTAGGGTTTGATATACGTAAATAGGTGATCCCACAATACTGGTTTACAATTTTTGGCCAAACTGGACGCTGAACTATTTTTTCTAACTAAATCTTCACTTTCGGGCACCTATAGCGGCTAAACTGTGAGGAATTTGAAGATGATGCAAACTAGTGATTTGTGACATTTTGTCTGTAGATTCTAGATAATATATTTTTCAAAAACATTGGAATCAAATTGTACTTCTTTTTCTATCTCCTTTAAAAACTAGTTTTTTTCAATAAACACCATTTTTAAGGAGTGATGCTCACCGTATACAACATAAATTCTTTCCATGAAGGATAAAATTCTATTTTTTTAGAATTTAGATTTGCAACTATGATATATAGTGCTTTCATTTGGTTTCATAGTATTTTATTTAATATTTTTTCCTTAATCAGGTTTTGAAGTCAAACCAATAACAATTCAGACATAGGCGGACCGTATACAAAATAAAAAATTTTGTATGTATCGAAATTCAAATTATTTTTGTTGGATCAAGGACTTCAATATCTAGTACATTGATATTTTTCAAAAAACAAATTGATAATTTGCCATTTTTCCATGTGCAGAACAGAGAGTTTGATTTTCAATGAAAAACCTTTGTTTAATCAAACAAAAAAAACAAATACATAATAAAACCAAAACATATTAAAATTATATTCGTTGGATAGCTTGTTCCAAGGACTACCATCATCCAGTTGGGTCTATGAAGTCTCCTCCATTTTCATCCTCAACTCGAGCTTCGAAGGGAAAAATTCTGGATATTTTTAGTGCCAGAGGGGAGAAGGGGGGTTGTAGCGAAGACCCCTTTAATGCAATTAAAAAATAAACCCATTAAAGAGAGGTTCGCTCGAACCCCCCTTGTTCTAGCAAACCCCCTAGTTCTATCAATCCCTTTAGGGGATTCTAGCAAACCCTCCTAGTTCTAGTGAACCCCCTAAAGTGTTTTCCATCCAAAAATGCATTTTTCCTTCCTCAATGGAATTGTAAACCAGTCTTGTGGGTTCGCCCAACTATTTTACATATATTTGGTATGTATAATCATAGTTTTAGATTTTCTTTGTAGAGAAAAAATATGGGCATATGTATGGGATGTTTGAGCCCATGAATTCATTGTAAATTTAGTCTAGAATATTCAATTTGTAACAAAGTTATCTAAAGAAAACCATATTTTTATGTTGTATTTGGATGCCTTGTGTTTTTATGGTGGATTTCATGTTTGATATGAATTTCAATTGGTAGCATCATTTGGCATGTTTATTTGTCATGTTTGGGCACTTGTAAGTGCGTTGTGATGTTTTTTTTAAATCGGAAAATAAAAATCAAAGATAAGAACTAGGGCATATCCTATTAGGGATATTACACAACTCCTCTTGGTACATCATAAATGTCACTACTAGCCTTGGAGAGGACTCAAATAATACCATAGATCTCAAGCTATATTATAAGATCTAGACCTCTCTCTATAATTTCTCCAACTTGTAGTTGTTATCACTCAACAACCTTTGTTGCTAGTGCATCATCCCTCTAGGCAATGATCTCACCATGGGCTCCCCTTTCCAATATCTAGTCTTACTACATATAAACCATCAAATGAAAAGTTGAATGATGTAGCTAACCTGCTTAAATGAATGGTCTTGATAGTAAGATATCTACCCAAGGAACGTCACTAGCCTTGAACTCTAAACTTGGGCAAATCAAAGTCTCCTAATATGTGAAAAAAAAATTAAAATGGAACAATCACATAGTTAACACCACAAATCCCACAATAATATCATTTGTAAAATAAACTCACAAACATCTTATACTTAAATTTGTGCCTAAATCTCATTTCTTCCAAGATGGATTTGCAACTCAACAAAAGTAATTGATCGTCTCAAGAGGAATAGGTGAAGTCAACTAAGAATGATGAAATCCCTCTAAATTGTGCATCTCTTTTGTGGCTCCCTAGCCTAGAGTGCACTCCTTATAGGATCATCCCAACCATCATGTCCATATGCTACTTGACATAATGGAGTGGTTCTTACAACAATACAACACCACTGTGACTCTATACACCCTACATCATCATCATCATCTACTAGTGCATGAGTATCCTTCTAATCCTCATTATCAAGAACCATATTATATGAGGCCTTCAACATGTCACCTTCTCACACTATATAAATCATAGTCCTCCTCCATAAGGGAATTGGTAAAGGTACAATCTAATAAATACCAGATTATTGTTAAAACTACTCAAACTTGTAGAGGAGGAGGGTCTACCGCTCAAGGACTCCAGGTCACAAGAGAGCCTAGAACAATAGGCTGCCCTGATCTACCTCAAGTTAGATGAATGGATTGAAAGGGTTTAGGGTTCCAAGGGCTGAAAAGGAAGGACAATTAGCTTGTTGCTTTCCTCCTGCTAATTTGAATGTTTCAAGGAATTAGGAGATTTGGTTTTCAAGGTTCAGACTATAACTCAGACAACCAACTGCTAGAGGACTACAACATGGATTACAGACTCTAGTGCAGCGCGTTGGGGTCTCAAGGATGCGTTAGCATCTGTACGGACATAAAGTGTAAAGTATAGTGCAAAATGCTAGAGAACCTACTAACTACCTGATTAACAAAGTTTTATTCTACGACGAAGATAGAAAATGCAAAATAATAGAAATAACAAGAAGAATACTTTAACAATACTAAACTAGAATTTGACAAGAGATGGGTGGTAGCAATGATTGTAGAAATATGATAAAGAAGTATGTAGAAATGGAAATACCAAGCAATACACAAACAACAATATGCTATTACGCAAGTAGATGATGCAAAAGTAAATGGAAATGGATGGATATCACCTTCTCAACCAAGTGCATTCAAAGAAAATGGAGAAAGATGTAAGCTCACAAGCTCTCCAAAGCTAATGTTACTGCGACAATGAAGAGGAGGAGCCAACCAAGTAGTAACTTATAGCTAAAATGGTGGTGATGAAACGTGAAGGAGCTAAAAGTGAGTGTGTTTGATCAAGAAGTTGTCAAGAAGTGTGTCCAAGATTGAAGAAGTGTGAAGAAGCTAGATTGAATGAAAGACTTAGCAATTTGAATGGATGAAGGCAAAAACCCATTTGAAGTTGGTCCAAAGAGCAGCAAATGTTGCACTTAGCATCCAATGGAGGAGTGTAATGCCTCTACGGATTCCAGAGGCAAGAATCTTGTCAAGACGAAAGTGCACCACACAGGCGTCTGCACGTTGCGCTAGCATCCCAAATAGAAATTCCCCCACCGACACACAAACGAGCTCCCAAGTGGATGGAACATGAATGTGGATGTGGAAAATACATCATCGAGATCATGTTTTCTAAAGTAAGGGGTACATAAACATGGAATTTGCAAGGGGTGCAAATTCATGCCATTACAAGAACAAAATCACTATATTGCCTAGTTGTACCTACCATGAAGCCACCATGAATGGTATACACTTTGTAACTACACTACATCCTCAACTCACATCTCCATTATCTTGTATAGTCACCATATAATCTTAGCCTCAACCATGTACTTTAAACATACATGTCACTCATCTAATCAACCAATATCCATTATTGTCTACCAACACCATACCACCATGTCACAAATGTATCTCTTACTACTCTTGGGGCTTGACCTACCAAAGGTTGAGCCAATGCCAACTTCTCAAAGGCCCTATAAAATATTCTCCATCACATAGTGACCACCCTCCCACAAAAAATAATGCATGTCATAGTATCGATGGACCAAAATGCATTAACCATATGCAAACATCTACCCTCCTCCATAGCTTAAATGATCCACACCATTCTCAATCCATCACCCCACCCCATCATAGTCCAAACAACAAGGAATGGTTTGGAAGATCACATGCTCTATGGATTTTTTCCCTATCTCACCTCCATCTTCTAGCTTTAATTGTCCTACATATTTCATTTGTGGTTATCTTTCATCCCCATCTCTTCAACCTAAATCATAAGAAACAAGCATATGTGATGTGTTATGTCTTGAACATCTTCAATTGGGTTTTATGCCAACCCTATCAACAACTCCTAATAACCCTTCATTGTTCCTCCCACCTATAGTTTTACATCACACTATCCTTCCTCCATCTCACACCATGCTCAACACCATCTCCGAGAATATTTGATACCATCTATATTGTGCCACTAACCATTGTTACATTTCTCCCACCCACTATAATGAATGATTTGGTTGACACCTCATTCTTCAATGATGGTCTTATGATGGCTAATCTTGCACCTCAAATGCTCAAATCATATCCTTGTACATAAAAATATCTTCTTATTTTCATGTGGCATTGC
This sequence comes from Sequoia sempervirens, assembly GCA_007258455.2. Lineage (NCBI taxonomy): Eukaryota > Viridiplantae > Streptophyta > Pinopsida > Cupressales > Cupressaceae > Sequoia > Sequoia sempervirens. The sequence continues at coordinate 23,083 of VDFB02065614.1, forward strand.
CTCCTCTCACGTTGACATACAGTAAGAGGAGTCGATGTTTGATGTTATGTCATGATGTGTCTTGCCTCTTCATTTTATCATACCAATTGTATATTTTTGTCACATATTGCATCATGTTATCTCCATCATATTTTTATCCATAAACAACTTGGGGATGGTGCAAAGTACCAAGGACTCATAACCCTTAGTCATTTGCTAATCCAAAATTATTCATTCCTCACTACCTAATTGCATTTCTTGATCTTTTTTTCATCACTTTGCCAAGTGAATACAAGATCCCAAGATTATGAGTGTTTGATTTTGATAGTAACACCCTATATGTATGCACCAATAATGACCAAGAATTTACTGAATCCACTCTTCCACTTATGTTCACTTGCCCCACATTTATCATCTACCATCCATGCCACATTACATAGTCATATCCAACACTTGTCATGTTGTATTTATAGCCTCAATTATTTGCACTTTGCACATTTGATCACTCCATATTATCACCATCCATTAACCATCCAATCTTTGGCCTTCTAGAATGTATACAATCAAGTTTGTGAGCATTGTTTCCCCTTATTTATCCTAATATTTAAAACTCAATTCTAAATCCTAAAACCTCACATAGATAACCATTGTCCATTCCTTTGTCACTTGTATTGAGGCAAATGTTAGTATTTAAAATAAATTCCATAACTACCTAATCTAATATTTGGTGGCAAGCACTTAGCATCTAACTAGTTGCATGAGGTTTGGTCATAAGGATGGCATCCAAAAAGTACACAACTAAAAGGAAAAATCCATAACCATCTAATCCAATCTTTGGTGATGAACCCTTACATATTATTAGTTGTATGTGGTTAGACCATAGGGATGGTATCAATAGTTCAAAAACAACAAAGCATACAAGTCAAAGAGATGAACTCAAAATGTTATATCAAAATAACTTTAGGGCATTTTCAAACCAAATTTCTCTTTCAAGATTAAAGTCTCCCATTTATCCCCTTCACAAACCGTTCCATATCCCTATCATTTGTCCATTATGAGTCATTATATGATTAGCCACTAAGCTAGGATGCATTTTTTCATTGTTATATTGGTACCCATGCCCTAAAAGTGTAGATCAACTTCAACATATCCCCTCTATGTATCCATCTTCTAATCCCTGCGTTATTGACTATTCTCACATCTCCCTCAAAGTATAAAGCCACTATAATTAAAACTTGAAAAAATTCATGGCAAGCCATTACTTTCTATAATGAAATAACCTTCACAAGAGAGGAATATAATATGAAATATTCTACAAATACTTGATAATAATTGAGAATAGCATGCCACTTCAACAAGGAAAACCTCCAAATATCCCAAACAAGAACTCACTTCATAATCTGATAATAATAAAATTACCTCTAGCTCCTATATATACCTAATTATGCCTTGGCTACCACCCAGCCCAAAACACTTAATTACAACACCTAAGACAACCTCAATATCTAAATAGTACTTGAAAAAAATTTATGAAGGCTTACCAATAGGAGACCTCTCTATGAGGGAAAGTATTTTATGAATGACATTGTGCTTCTAGGAATTAGTTGTTTAGTATTCTTGGGGTCACATTTGTTGACTCTTTTGCTATCCTTGCTTAATCTTTAGTATTAGTGTGGGCTCCTTGGCAAAGAAATGCCTAATATACAAAGTAAAATTGCTTTTATGATAATCATAAGGGTTATGGTGGATTATTTACATATCTCTAAGTATTTTTCTCTTGCATGATTTTTCCTTTTATTGAATGTTATCTAAGATGAACATGTATCTAGAACGATTAGATTGGTAGGCATTACATTTCATCGATTGAAATTTACATATAGTTTTTACATATTTTCCCAACCCTTCTCTATTGCTAATGAATAAGGTGTTAATAATGAAGGTTGTTGATCACACCTCAATTCTTGAACATTTTTATTTCTCTAGTAATTTATTTTAGGATAATTTATTGTCCTACAAGTTTACAAAGTCTCTAGGAAGTTGCATATGAGTTTATCTTTAGAGAGTATATTGATTTTAAATTTGTAGTAAGACTTGTCAAACCTAGTTGAACATTTGTCTACTATTTTGAGATCCTTGTTTGTAACCCTTGGAAATCAGTTTGTGGTAATTAGTGACAAATAATATATTGTATCCACATGCAAGGTATAGTTTTCCTATTGCAGCTCAAGTCTTTCAAATTTATTGGTTATGTAGGTGGATCTCTTGGGAACACCCTCCTTGGTTTAGCAAAACCTAAAGTGTAAAGAAGATAATCGTTCTTCTCAATTGACCCAAGTTTAACTATGATTTGATCATAAGCCTTATCTAACTGTATAGTTTAACATTTCCTTGGAGTTAGTCCTTAAGTGATTCTTTATAATTTTATGGTACAATTTGGAGCACCAGCAAGACTTTCTTTCATAATATAGTCTTTGGGTAATTATGAATCCTTATTTAGATATGGTATTTATATTTGGGAAAACACAGTTTCCTTCTCATCCCCCTGTAATGTGGCTTTCCTTTTTTCTTTATTAACTAGTAATAATTTCAACAGAAGGAAATGACATCAATACCAATTGAACTTGTTTGTACTACTCTCCTCTTTGGCACTACATCATTGTTAACCAATTAGGATTTCTTTTTTAGCATATTTCCCTTTTCCCTTTTGCAAATTAAGATATAGTTTCACTAAGATGATGTAGGAGCATTCATAGTTTAATTGCAATACTACTTCATCTAGAAATATTTGTTATTTTCTTGTGTTTATTTGTTTTATAGATTAAACCTTTGACACTTGGTCTAGGCTTCTACTCTCTCCAACAACATTAATGGGGCCACATAACGTTAATGTGCTAATGAAAAATTTTAACTCAATATTTTGTGGAGAACCTCTTTTAGAGCCACCTTTTCCCATCTTGGAATTCATGTGATAACAACTTTAATTCTAAAAAAGGATCAATCCTTATAGTTGGTGGTCTTGCATTGTGTATTTATACACAAGCTATACTCTTGATGTTGACATTGCTTTCTCCATAAAATCTCCTTAAGAAAGTCATGCTTCAATTCTCGTCTTGATAATGTTGATGCTATCAATTCAAAAATACTAAGATATTTGGATCTCTAATATTTAGCATTGTGCCAAATTTCAAGCATGTTTGCCAAGTTGTATTCAATCTACCCATTAGAATAAAGTTGTGTTATTGAAATTCTTCTATTTTGTCTCTATTTGTTGCATTTTGTATGTATCTTGACCCAACTTTCTTGGTTTGACACCTTCATTAAACTCTTGGGCCTTGCCCTACATCATGAGTGAAGAGCAATTGACTTGGTTCTAAGCCATTGTATAGAAGGGGATATTAATGGACATGGATAGGAGAGGTGGGAATATAAATAATTGGTTTGAGGGAATAAAGGTGAATGTGGTAGAGATAAAGATGAAGGAATGTGAGTAGGAGATGGTCAAGGAATAGGTGGAAACCAAGGTAGAGTGTGAGAACAATTTTGGAGTTTGATGTAGAAGTATATTTTCCTTTCCCAATGAAGATAATTGATCCCTATATGGAGACTTTCTAGTCAAACTATTCAAAGTTCCCACTTACGACGTTAATAATTTCATGTTATGATGGGGATTACGTCCTATCTGTTACTATTATGATAAACCTTATTCTTTGTGGCACCTCACCAACAAAATCCTTAGGTTACCTTTATTCCAATTCACTTGAATGATCACTTGCGTTTGATGGGAAGATGGCTAGAAATTATTTTCCGCTTATGGTTGTCGTGTATAAATAAGTTGTTTTTTGTTAAAGGTAAAAGTACAAAACTATGTCACTTTTGACCAACTTATTAGTACAAGTGAATTTAAGCATTTTCAACTAAAAATCAATTTTGGTCAAACATATGGTGTACCTAAATTCATTTGAGCTAAGTTAGATACGAGTCACAACTTTTCCAAATGGAATTGTCTACTAAATGAATATTTTGCACCACTTTGGGGTCAATTTACCAAAAAAAATCAAAAATTTTGATGTTTCAACTACTTTTATAAATAGTATTTCTTTAAAAATATTTAAAATATTCTTTTGTAGATGAACATAAGGTTGATTATCTCATCAAAAAATTTAAAATTCATTTTTAAATTTTGAAAAAAATATGTCAGATTATATATATATAGTTAAGACAAAGGGTGATGTCTCATGGAAACATTTGTGTTTTCAATACAAACAAATTTTAAGATTTATTTAAAAAATATATTCATCAAAATAGAGGAAAAACAAATCCATACACTAAAATTTCAAGTTATAATACACAAATAAAAAAATAAAATTGAAAACTATAATTAATTTTACTATATAAAGAGCAATATCCCATTTAAATTCATTTTTTAGCATTTTATCTAAAACTAAATTATAGTGAATATTTTATACAAAAAATATATTCAAATATTTTATTTTTATTTTTCTAAAAAATTACAAACATGAAGTATACTATAAAAAAATGCATTTCATTAGTTTACATCATTTCACAATTTTAAATATGTCACTTTCTAGTGATCAAGTTAAAAAGTTATATCAATGTTGGTCATTTCCTTTATAAAAGGGTGCCAACTTTGTATTTTTACCTCTAGACAATTTTTTTACTAGTTTTGGGGGTTTTGAGGACATACCCACTCTCTTATTCCCTTTACTTCAAACTATCCTTATTTGCACCCAATTTGATGATTTTGAAGCCATGTGTGTATTACTTTGCTTAAGAGAAATAATAGAATAATCAAACTAATTTATGATTGGAAGAGGCAAGGTGGTTATTTACTTCTCTTAATATGTGGGTAAGCACACCTTAATAGAAGAGCATATTTAAGAAGAAAGATCATATGAGTAGTTAGTTATGCCATTTGGTTTAACCAATGCACTAAGCAACTTCTTGTGCCTCACGAATAAGGTGTTGGAACCATTCAATGGAAAATTTGTGATCATATATTTGGATGATATAATCAACACAACAAAGGATGAGTATGTATACCATGTTTGAAAAGTGATATGAAGAGTAGAAAATTGTTGATAGATATGAAAAGGTGTAGCTTTATGAAGGAAGAATGGGTTTGCTTGGGGATTTTAATCTTTAGGGATGGGTTGAAGATTGACAACAAAAATGGAGGATCCCACACCACAAAATTTATTTCAAGCTCGAAGTTTCCATGGTTTGTTTTCAATGCCATTTGTTTGCTAATCACTAAGACAATGTGAAGAGATAGGAAAGAATTTAAATGGTCACCCATTACAATGAGGAGCTTTGAAATCCTCAATTCTAAGGTGAACAACTAGTTTTGGCTCTTCCATATTTTGACAAGGTCTTCAAATTGTGATGCTAGCAATACCACTATTGTTATGATCTTGAGCTAGGATGGAAGGTCAATCACCATTTACAAAAAAAATAAAAAAATGAATTGAGGCAAAATGAAAATAGTTGGTTTAGGATTAGGAAGTTTATGCCATTGTTCAAGCATTCAAGAAATGGCAACGTTGTTTTCTACTAAAGAAGTATGTCTTGTTTATAGATCACCAAGGTTTATAGTTTATCAACAACTAAGCAAAATTGAATGATAGGAATGTCAGATGGGTTGAATTCCTACAAAGTTGCCCCTTTGTACTCAAACGTGGAAGTGGACAATCCAATATAACCACTAATGCCTTAAGCACATTGCTAACTACAATAAGAATGGAAATTTCTACATTTAACTCCATGAGAGATGTATACCCAAAGGATGAGGAATTTAATGGAGCATGGAAAACCTCCAAAATCCTATAGGAAATGATAGAACCCAATGGTCATATTAATTTATCCAAGAGGAACTATTTAAAAAAAATTGTGCATGCCTTAAGGCTCAATGTGGGAAAAGCCTAATTTGAGAAACATGTGTTGGATTGGACACTTCAACAAGACTTTGGTGTTGCATAATGATAGTTACCCTTGAACACAAATGGGATTAGATGTCCAATTTTCATTTTGAAATGTCAGATGAATCAATTTGTGAAAGGAAGTTGTTGCAATATAGGGTTGCATGGACCCCTACTAGTACTCAAAAAATTACAACTTTAGAAAATAGTGCCCAAATCTTGGCTACCATTTGAAATTTATGAGCTTTCAAAGTTTGATACCTTTGCATGTGAGGACTCAACCAATGGCATTGCTTGTGCAGCACTATGTTGGCACAAACCTCATGTGATGCCTTTATTGCACTAAGATTAATGTATTGCATTTATGGCACATGTGAAGTCAACATTGACTATAGGCTAGTTGAGATGCCAACTATGTAG
>VDFB02065615.1:0-37057 GCA_007258455.2 Sequoia sempervirens
ATTTATGTATTGTATTGATGTATCTGTATTTTAATGCTTAATAATTTTAGTGTTCTATTTCGGGGACATGACAGGCCTCCCCACTCAAGATTGCTTGTCCTCAAGCAATCACGATTAAATAACATCTTAAAGCATAAGCGATTATAAACACACAAAGCATAAGATAAGACATGAAACACACACACGAGTACACATAAGGCATTGATTATACGTATGAATACACGTCAAGCATAAATTTTTTGGACAACATTGGAAACATATGAATCATAATGAGCAAGGATACGTGAGGCATGTAGCATAAATACACACAAATATGAAGCTTAGTTACATGCACACACAAGACAGAGACATATGTAAAGCATAGAGCATATATGCACAAAAAGACGTATACATATGAATACACATAGAGTGCACACATGAATACCTATACAATCATACACTTATACAAGGCAAAAATAATACACGAAATAGTCACAAGGTAGGCACATAAAGTATCATAAGCCACAATCACCTCAGAAATGAAGCCAGAAAACATGAGAGAATCATTGAAAGTCACATAAGTCACATTCGAAACTTATTCAAGGTATTAAGAAGGCACTCAAATATGAATTAATCACACACAAGTTTTCATCAAAAATATATATATCAAACACATAATCATTCGCAAGATATGATACATACACTTAGGAATTTCAAGTAAGGCATGTTAATACACTCAAGGTATGCAAATACACTCGAAGAAGTATACATGTTGAATTCAAAAATATACACTCAAGAAATAGAACATACATAATAGGAATATACTCATGCAGTAGACATGCTAAAGCACATTAGGCATAAAGCAAGCATGTAAGACATGAGGCACACTCATAAGATATGAGTCATATATTTGAATACACGTAAGCAGTAAGCATGGAGCACACATATCAATAAATGCATGGGGCATCCCTCAACATGAAACATAGACTCAAATACATAAGGCATGAAGTATTCATGAAGTAAACACGTGAATATATATAAAGCATGAGGTATGCTTGCAAGTATGCATGAGAATGGAGTGGACCACTAAAAACACACCAATCATGAAGGACACATCCAAAAGCTATCCACAAGGTAGTTAAATATATATTAGTTATACGAGATACAAAGCAGGAGGCAACCATGAATACATGTATAGAGCATAATCACAGATTATACATAAAACATATGCTTATAATTACATGGAGTAAGACACACAATGAAGCATTGAACAATAAATTACACACAAGGCATGCACACCATATAATTATACTTAGGGAAAGAAATGCACTTGAAGTACATACATAGAGCACATAAACCCAGACAAGGTATCCAATGCATAAATACTCATAAGGTAGGAGGCAATATAGATACACTCTAACATGAAGCATACATAGAGGAATCACACACATAGAGTGAGAAGCATTTAGTCATTACTTAAGACATGAATATTTAGAGCATTCAAGTACACTCAAATTTACTTCTATGCATTCAATAAATGGAAAGTACACGATATTCATAAAGCACAAAATGATCATACATATAGGTATAAGTATGCTCGTAGATACACTCAACAGATACAAACAATTACATATAAGGCATGGATTATACAAACACAAGGATACACTTAAGAATGTATAAACGTACATCAGTCATGAAGTGAACAAGTAAGATGCTAACCAAGAAACAAAACACCATAAGTTTGGTAAAACATGAAGTATATGCACAAGTGTAGGAAGTCACAAAGAATACGTATGAATGCATGTAAGTCATAGAGCATACACCTGAATACAAGTCACAACAAATAGAATGCCATAGAGTATACACTCGAATACATCATCATGAAGTATACACTTGAATTCAAAGTCGCAAAGCATACGAGTACAAAGTTAGAAGGTATACACTCGAATACAAATACATCTCGAATTCAAATGCAAGTCATAGAGTATGCACTCAAATATCAATACAAAGTTATAGAGTATACACCCAAATACAAATTCAATCACGAACCATAAAGTATACACTCAAATAAACACAATCGGCAAGTATATACTTAAATACAATCACAAGTTATAGGGTGTACAATCAATTACAAATACACTTGAATGAAGTATGCTGTCAGACAATCGAGAAGGTGGATTCGGTGTATCCCATACTACACCGTGGACCCGTCCTCCTTCCCAAGGTCATCGAGTATACACACAAACATGAAGCAGACACGCGAATACACATCATGCACAAGCATTCGTATGAGTATATGTTACAGAGCATTCAATCTGAAATTTTTGAACAACTAAATAGATATTAAAACACCCCAAGTTATCATCGCTCACCCAATTCACAAGAGGTAGGAGTGGACCACGCACAAGGAAGCCCTTAGCGCCTCTCTTCTCAGCCCGAAGGTAGTCAATAAACACCTGTTGTATTGACTCCCTCGGCCCTCCTGGGCAGACACGCAGTCATCCATGAGGGTGGCCTACCTCGAAGAGATCCTAGTATCTGCTCTCCTTCATGGGCGTCCAATCCTCCTCCCCTATGATTTGATTGAAACAGAATGATAATTTGGTAATAAGTAGACACGTAGTCCATGCGATAGTTTGGAGGAAGGATTTCCATAGGAGGCCCTTAGAGCACTCCCTTCTCAGCCCAAGAGCAGTCAACCAACACCCGTGGAAATGACCCCCTTGGCCCTCATTGGCAGACCTGCAGTCATCAACGAGGGTGGTCTACTGTGAAGGGACTCTAGTATCTGCTCAACCTATTAGGTCCATCCCTCAACAAACAATTGCATCTAATGATTATCATATTAACAAGTTATCCACGCTGCAACATGCTTATGAGGATTCAAGAATTCATCAAAATATTAATAATCATATGAATGTATATGCACTAGTTCATTATGATATAAATATATCAATCACCAAACCCTTATCAATCATTTATAACCCTTTTAACAAATATTATTTTCCATCTATATAAAGGCATTGTTGATATAGGGCTATGAAAGTACGCACCTAATACTTACCATTTCGATCTGCAGGAACCTCTTGTTTTCCCAGCCAATGATGTTGCCTTCAATAGAATGATAGATCATAATAATCTTCAATATTGTCGTGGGTGCAGAGATGTAATTAATCTTTCACATATCATAATTAGGATGGGAAAAATATCATCAAAACATCATTAGTTGTTTGATTCCAAATAACATATCAGCAATATTATAGTGATGATAACAACATCAATTTGACAAACGACATTCAACAACGACCCATAATAAATTTATTGGTCATCATATATATTTATTAATCATATTTGGATAGGTCTATTAACCCTAAGTTAGTATCTAAATTTTTTTATTGCCAAAACAATATTACCATTCAAAATCTCACCATTTGCGTATATCTTAATAGTAGAGTAATTATATTCAATGGTCATAAGCCATACCTGATCTGTATGAGTCAGAATGCGTTTCCTTAAAAATATACCTTCTTTTTCGGTAAGTTTATATACGCTGATTTCACAGGATGGCAGGAACATTGCTCTGATACCATTTGTAATGTCCCCTTTCTAGTGGAAGCACTTAAACCCGAATCTTCCATTCAAAGTGTTTCTCAAAGAGACATTAGAAACATTAGAGGTCAATAAATTTTAGTAATAACATATAATAAGATCAAAGATGATACAAATAATTCATTCTTGTCAAGGGGATTATTCCTTTCCTCCTTATTCCTCATAACGTATAAAACATCTTTCAGGGTCCCATTGATGGAATTCTATTATACCTCTGATTTCTGACTGCCATATTGCTGACTTTGAATTCAGAATATATCTACTTTTTCCGCCTCCAGCCACGTTATTTAGAAGACCTTTTTAAGCCAGCAGTCACATATCATAAAGTTTATTCCTTTTTCTTCTTCATTCGATCTGCAAAATAGACATCTCCTTTTGGCTTACGGGTGTATTTTCTTATCCTCCATCGTTGCCTTCAACTACTTGAAGCACTACCTTGTTGTATCCCTATCATATATATGGCCTTCTCTTCCTAGTCAATTCCTTTATTGTCGATTGCTTAAAATGTTTTCTTGTCTTTTTTCCTAACCTTAGCCACGTGTGATGGCCTTGAATTCTCTCCATTCGATCCTTTGTTTTACTCTTAGCAGTCCGCACTCATAATAATCTGAGAACTTGCTGAGGTGTCGCCTAAATATTATTCTTTGCATATTTCTAGATCGATAGGTAGAAGTCTTCTAAATCCAGCGATTGGAATGTTCCTCTAGCGGTGATGATTTCTATTCTATCATATTCGATGTCCTCTTATCCTCTCCTATGTTCGTATTTAATATGAGGACCATTGAGAGTTGATTCCAAGAGGAGGGCTGCGTCCCTTCATGCAGCTGTTAAAATATTTTATTTGAGTGTAATGTATTTTATTATTGTTGTTTTGTATTTAGTTTAATATTTATAGTATTATAATGTTTATTATTATAATAATAATAATAATAATTGTATTATCTTAATAATATCCTTTAATAGCAATATTCAGATTTATATTATATATATTCTAATATTTATTTTTATATCCATAAAATAATCTTATTATTATTTTATTCTATCATATGACATTTTATCATGATATAAGATTAATTGTTCTAATATAATAGTTGTGTAATTAAAATATTATCTTGATAATTATAAAATCATTAATATTTATGTATTGTATTGATGTATCTGTATTTTAATGCTTAATAATTTTAGTGTTCTATTTCGGGGACATGACAAAAAGTCTGGGTGAGTCGACTATTTGGTAATCAACTTTCCAATTTGTAGGTGAAAATTGACAAGGAATGGAAGTGCTAGAAGTCTTCATGGGGCAAAAGCTAGTTATTGGTACTCAAGCATTTCTACTTAACTTCATTATCATCTAAGTATGTGAGGTGTATTGTGCATTTTGGATTGGGTTGGTTGGTAGCAAGAAAAGTTGACCACAATTGGAAATATATAATTGATATGAAGAATCATGTAGTGAGTGAGGAAGCAATTTTCTTGGATTCATTAGATTTTGACTCTAGGGAAGAGTGGATAGAGAAGCATGATCAAGGCCCCATAGAGTTGAAGGAATCTTGGAATTACAATTGTATTTAGATGATGAAATGAATTCCTTGTGGTCTATTCCATTTGAAAATGGAGGACTAAAGTATTTCCATTGAATTGCAATTTTATCCAAGCTACAAAGTTGTAATGTCCCCATTTTGGCCATACACTCTTCATTTGGATGTAGCCTATTTCCGAGAATCTGTAGGCTACTCAGTTGTGCAAAATTAGGGTTTCCTCTTTCAGATACTGCTTAGTTGGCGTTCAGAGGATGTTGTGCAGACTTACTATTTATAGCAGTTTGCTATTTTTAGAAAGTCTATCTTTTGGCAGTATCTGTCTAGCAGCAGTTCAATCCTTTGCAATTCAGTGTTCAGTTTGGCTTTCTGTTGTTTTTATGTGAACTTACGATTTATAGCAGTTGGCTATTTTTAGTAAGTCTAATTTTGGCAGTGGCATCATCAACAGTTCTGCTCAAGTCATCTTGCTATCCATCAGTTTCAGTATTGGCATTGGTTTTGGTTATCTCCATGGACTGAGTTTTTATACTTAGTCAATTTCATGTTTTCAGTTGTACCCCACACCTAGGCTTAATAACTTCATGTTGTTTTAAAGAGGGGTCATTAAGGGGTCATGTTGAGCATTTAATGATTTAAATAAATGCTTTATTGTTGCAATTTGGAAATGGACGCCTAAAAGGAAAGTTGAATAATGTTTTATTATTTCAAAAAGTAAATGCTTAAAGGTGGCATCCCTCTTGGAAGTTGAAGTGATTCGACTTCTTGGCATTTGAAGTGTTTTATTTGCCAATTGAAACTTATATATTGTTGCTGTTTGAAGAGCTGTTTATCTTTGGAAATATTGTAAAGTTATGCTGCTGGTTTGAAATCCGGAATCCGGTTAAGGGAAAGCTTAGCAATTCCACTCCATTCTTGGGGCCTGAAACTATGGTTCCTTAGATGGTGGATTGAGAGTGTGCTTCATTTAGAAGTGCATATTGTGCATCAAAGTTGAAGAATTTGGTAATAACTTTCAGATTTGTATTTGTTGGTTTATCATGGCTGAAAGTGATTTTTTAATACAGCTCTTTGTATGAATTTTAATGTATTCTGGGTATTGAAGCAATGGTTTTCTAAGGCATGGGCGACCCTTCTTGCAAAAGTTGGGAATTTATTTTGAAGTAATGATTTTTATAGAGAGGGCCATACTTCTTCAAGGCCGTACCATTGCTTGTTGTTTTGAAATTTGTGCAACAAATAATATTCAGCTTCTTGAAGTGGTTTCAGGGTTGGAACTTGGGTGCCATTCCCCTTAAAAGCTTTAGCAATCTGTTTCAAGTCATTTGGTGGAGTTTTGTAGAGTTAGTGAGCATTGTGACATTGCTGGTTTACACTAGGCTGAAAGGCAATTTTGTATACAGCTTTAAGGGAGATTTTTATTTGCATATGGGTATTGACTCTTTCAATTAGCATGCTAGAGGTGCCCCTTTGGGTGCATTATTAGAATTTATTGTGGAGTTGCTGATTTTATCTAAGGAAATCGCCCTCTAGTAAGGTCATACCATGTTGGGGTCTTCTTGGAATTCATGCTTAATTAATACTCAAGTTTTGGTTGCAGTCTAGTCATTGTTTTGAGACACCAATCTTCCAGAAAGCCATTGCAATCAGTTTCAAACAATTTGGAGGTAATTTCATGAAGTTATGAGTATTTCCTTGATTTCCAGCTTGCTGGTTCACAGTTTCAGTCTGTTGGTTTTTGTTATCAGACCTCATTAAGTTCATATTTTGGCCTCATTTTCAGTCCTTGGGAGTTTTAAACATTGCTATAATCATCCTTTTTATATTTGTATTCATTTTATTGTTGTAACACTCGTAATTTGCACTTTCAATTGTAAGGTTGAGAATTAGTAGTACTAATCCAACCATTATTATTATTGCAATTACTTGTGATTTCTAATGCAAATACTTTAACCCTTGGATGGTTTATCGCCAGTGTGGAGAATAAACTTTGTAACTCTCTTTGTACCCATTGAAAAGTGGAGAATCCCCACTGTTAAGTGGATGCCCGCCGTAGCAGATGAATTAGTTTTGCATTGTAATGTTTTCCCCCCATTGTTCAAGTGGTAGCGGGGGAATTCTCATGGCTGGTTATCCGCCTAAGTTCATTTCAATTTGTAATAAGTACACCATATGTTAGTACCTCGCCTTCAAAAGGATCTTGTGTGCACATTCTTGGTGTTGAGTCTTATCATTTACTTTCAGTTGTAAATCAATTTCAGTTGTCGAGTTATTTAGATCCTAGGGATCCTCTGACCATATGCTTGCCCCTCTTCCTTCAGTGGTTTTAGGGCGCATTCTTGGTTAGAGTTATCTTTCGCATCATTTTGGTTTTGGAGCTAACCTTAACGGTGCGTGTTGCAATTGTAATTGATATTGAAAATCAAGGAAAAAATTAAGGGGCTTATTTCAAAAGTTTAATGAAGAGGAACATGGACTATGAGATGATAAGAAAAATGAAGGAAAAATTTAAAATTCAAGAATCTTAGGAGAACAATTCAAAAAAATTGAATAGTACAATTATGTTGAAAGAATGTGCATGATTTGAAGTTAGCAGTTTTCCATCCAAAGCAAGAAGCTATTAATATGTTCAATTATGCGAGATCAGCCAAATTGTTTGGAATAAAATCAATGGGCAATGGTATGAGCAACAATGTTCGAATTATTAATTTTTTTTTTTTTTTTTTATCTCAAGATAGTTAATATATGTGCTAACGAATGTCATGAGGGACTCTACCCATGTTGCATAAATCAACAAATATGAAAAAATAATTGAGAAAGAAATTATAAGGAAAAGTAATGAAGTTGGAAAGAGAAATATACCAGTCCCGAAGCCCTTAGGCTGCTGCTTGTTGAATTGTTGAAGTTATCCAATTCCAAACCTGCATTTAATGCACAACTTTCACCACAACCTTTGTCCATTCCTAGAAAAAATCCTCTTTCTTGCTGCTTATCAAAACTTCCTTGAGACCCTCTCTTGCCTTGTTTGGTTACTCTTTAAACCCCACAAAGTGAAGTACAAATATCAAGGGTATGAACACACTTCATTTCTTCATAATTTGTTGTTAGAGGTAGGGGACAATAACCTACTACACATTAATCTAGAAGATTTTTGGGATAGAATGTGGAAGAATCCTATAACACTTATAGAAAAGGCAATTTTCTGAAGTGGCCTAGCCCAAGCTGGGGTGTTTTCGAACTACGGCCCAATGTACGAATTTGGTGCTTGTCTGTGTAAAACACTATAAACTAGAAACCAAGGAGGTAAGGTTTGTTGATGATAGGGTCATTGCCAAGTTAGATGGTCCAAATCTCAGCATTATTCTAAGGTTGCCTTTGAGAAATTAATTTGTTGACATGAGTGTTGAAATAGGTAGTCACTTTTTTCAGAAAAAGAGATACACCTAACCAACATTACTAAGCATTGGTTGAACTGTCCAAGAAAGGGAAGTCCTAGATTCCCAAGACTTTTCCAAAGAGCACATTTTGTGTAGGAAACACCTAACATAATCACCTTATTGAATAGGGTAGTAGGAAATAACAAAATTGGTACTTTTGAGTACTAGATGCATCAATTCATATTATGATTGGATATTGTTGTACCCCAAATTAAATTTTTTGCTACACTTAGGTATTTTGAAGAAATGGTCAAAAGTCTTTTCAAAATTGTCAAAATTGGGAATTTGCATGTCTTGCATGAGGGGGAAAAAACTCAAAATCTTTAAAATTTGACGATCTGGGTCTGCTCAGAGCGACCAAGTCTACAAAACCTAGATCTCAATTTTTCGGCCCTAAATTTTAGGAAACTTTATATTTTTAGAAACTTTCTAAAAATAGAACTTTTTTCTGGGTTTTTTTTGGGTTTCTTTCGAAACGGATGCTAGCAAAATTTTCTAAAACTAGAAAGTTTGGCTTCTAGGGTTCAAACTGATTTTGATTGTTCGAAAATACTTCCTCATCAGACTGGTGTAGTTAGAATCGTGAAAAGATCAGTTTTGCCCTAGTGGGTCTATTATGCTTTTTCAAAAGCTTTTTAGGAGCTCCAAGGCCATTAATGGAGGTTAGTCAGTTGCTAGGTGTCAGATTCAAACATTCAAGCACTGAACAAAAGATGAGAAATGATGAACGTGCATGTAGAACGAAGAATGGAGAAAGGGAGCTATGAAAGTTGGAAAATGCAAAATTTTGACTAACTCTGGAAACTCCAGGCACCCCAGCTCAGTCTAGGGGCCCAAACACTCATGCCTTAGAAAAATTTTCATCTCAAGCAGTCAAGGCAAAGACAAGCACGTCGAACAAAGGAAAAAGTTGAAAATTGCAAAATAAAAACTAAGTCTACCAACTATGGGTGCCCCAGAAGGAGATAGGCACCCAGCCTTTCAGGAGGTTAGATGAGGAAATTAGGGTTTTCCCATCCCAGACAATGTTGCTCAAAATCTTCTCAACTCGGCAGTGAGTCCATCAACATAGTCATCTGATCAACTAGTCAACAAGAATTGAAGATCGAACGAAGAGGTCTCAACCAAGAAGCAGAATGCAAATCATGAGATCATCAAAAAATATTCTAAGTCTGGAGAACTTGGGCACCCTAGAAGAAGATAGGCACCTAGGGTTTTGGAGGCCCAAATCCAACAGTTAGGCATTGCAAATATGCTCAATCTCTTTAGAATTTTGCCAGCTTCGTAGTGAATATCTTGGCATGATCATTAGATTCGTTAGCTGCCAACAAACTCAGGATGAACAAAAGGCATAATGTGAGGTCTCAAGCTTCAAGGTTGAAAACTAAAGAAAAATGACTAAGGCTAGAGATCTTGGGCGCCCCAAAAGGAAATAGGCGCCCAAGCTTTTGGGGTATCAAATGGATGAATTTGCAGTCATAGCCTCTAGCATGACTTCTTCAGTCTTGATCAGGCTTTCCAACACAACTGTTAGTAGGTCCATCGAAGTTGACAAGCATCAGATATCACCGACTGATTGGAGGGGGAAAACCATGAAAATGTTAGAAGACAAAAGCAAAGTGAAAAATCACAGAAAATAAATAAACTTTGGAAGAGTTAGGTGCCCTAGGTAGCCCGGGGCGCCCAAGCTTTTGAGACCCCAAATTCAGTTTGCAGAGGATGCAACCTCCAAAGACCCCGCTTCAGAATTCATTAGGCTATCCAACGAGCCCAGCCAACAGTTTGTCGAACTTCTGAATCATCTAGAATTGCAAAATCATCAGAAGATCAAGGAAAGCAAGCAAAACTTGAAAAATATAAAAATAGCCAACATTGGTAAGCTTGGGCACCCCACGTAGCCAGGGGCACTCAACATTTTGAGGGGTTAGATGAAGTTTTTATGAAAGTTGCCTCCAAACAAATTTCATTATATTCGCTCAGGCTCTGCGATGGATCATTTTGCTAGATCATGGGATTCGCTGAGCATCCAAAAATCGAGATCAAACCAAGGATAAAATCAAGCAAAAAAAATTGAAAATGGTGAAAAAATGGCTAAGTCTAGAGAGGAAAAGTGCCCTAGGAGGAGATTGGCACCCAAGGCTCAATGCCTTAGTTAATTTTTTCAAGTTTTATCTTTCAACATCAAAAATTGTCCAAGTTCAATGCACCTGCTCAGGATTGGTTTCAAGAAGTTTTAAAGCAAAAAGAAAGTAGATTTTCTCAAACCTCAACTTATTTAAGACGTCCTTGCCTTCCATTATTCACTTTTTGCAGGTTGGCGTCCAGAGCAAGAAGATTTTCTCTTTTCTTTCAATGAAGATTTGAAGACCCAAATGACATGCCTTTTCGGTGTTCTTTGTGGTTTCTAGATCAGTGAGCAAAGAGGAACGCTTTTTCACGCTCCAAACTTCTAAGGCGTTGCTTTTTCAAAACAGCCACTCAACTTTTTCCATTTCTGATCACATGGGTCTCTCCACTTTTTCATGCTCTCGACCATTGAGAAACTTTTCCCTCTTCTAGAAACTGCTTTTTGGCCACTTTTTCAGGAGGAATTTAGCTTTTTCAGTTTCTGAGCATTTGGGTTTCTTTAGAATGTGATTATCCACAAAACCCAGGTCCCAAGTTTTTTGGAGAACTTGTTTTTTCAAGGCAGATCAACATTCTATTTTCAGTAGCACTCTCCATTTGAAATCAAAAAACAAATCAACTTTTTGGTGGATGTGATCGAGATTTAATGCAGCAATCATCTAGAAGCTTTCTCCTCGCTTTCTTTCTATTCTTGTCTCAATTCTTATCCACTCTTTGAAGAAGAGAAAGAAAACAAGTTGTAATAGTTGGCATTCCCTGTTTTTATGCTTTCATAGGTGGTTAGATGTTTATCTTGTTTAGTTTTAGAAATAAAGCTTGCATGTTGGCAAGTCTTGGTTGTAAAAGCAAGGAGATTTTAGGGTTCTTTACTCCTCTGCTTGTGTATAAATAAGGGCAGCCTTGCCCATTATTTTCTTAACCGTGCTTGTGATAACAAATTGCGGAGCCTATTTTGCCTACAAGTTGTTGTCATTTAGTTTCAGTTCACTTAGTGTAAGAACAAGTTTGCAAGTCTCTCTTAGCTGCAAGTTCTTGTTCAATGCATGTGTCTTGTGTCAATGTATTCTGGTTTGATGGCTAAACTGTAAGCCTATTTTGCTACAATTCTGCTGTCCCAAAAGTGTAATCTTTTGTTCCTGAAATTTGAGAAAATAAAGTCTTGTGCCTGCTTTGCTGCCCTAATATAAAGTCTCAGATTTCCGTTTATTGTGTTATGCTTATATGATCTTTATTTCAGCTTGCATTGAAAGTAAGTAGATGTGTGTTGGAAAAGAGTTTATTTAAGTATTTTTTCAGAGAATCAAACATTGTTCATTTCTAATTCTCATGCTCTGCGTTTACTTGAGTAATTAGAAACATCATTAGAGTAGGCTTAGTTGTAGTTGAACTTCTAAAACAAAAAATATTAGCTATGACACTTGAGTTTTATAACCTTGTGCTCTTAGCTGAACAAAAGGATAGGCAAATTAGTTTTAATTTACTTTTTTAAGCAACATCAGCAAAGAGGGAGCTTCCCCTCCTAATTCGAAGAGCAGTTTATATGTGCATAGCTGTCCGTTTCTAATCCGCATTCTAGAGGTGCAAATTGAAATGCCAACAGATGTGCCTCTCAATTGATTGATTGGGGAAAGATAATAAGTGATCATTTGCATGATCAGTTGGTGAATTTTTAGAAAAAATCAATAGTTTTACATATCCTCATACCTTTGCTATGCTATAGCAAGTATGAAAGTGTGGCCTAGTTTGTAGACCTATGGAGTAAATGACAATACCATGCAGATTTATGATTATTATCCACAATTCAGTTGGCTATTGGCAATAAAGATTTCAAGAGGGTCAATGATGCTTTCAGCATGTTGACTGTGATAGAATTGGAAGGAGATATGGGACCTAGGATCTCTTCTAAAGCAACATAGTTGATCACCTCTATTACGAAATTTTTTCATTTGACATCTAAGGTTTTTACACTTGAGGATAGGTGGATTTCAAGGATCTCCTTACAAGCTGTCTCACTATGTAAGTGATTACCTTATTTTTATTGAGTTATGCAAGCAAATGGTTGTAGTAAGTGAAAAATGTAAGGATTGAAAGAAGGCAGGATTCCACCTTCCTATGAGCCTGAGCTACTACACATGCAAATCCTGTTTAGATGCACAAAACATGGAGACACTAGTATCAAAGATAAGCCTGCATTTTTATGCAACAAGAATGTCCTTTGATAATAAAATTTATGTCATAGACAACTCATATTTGGGGCCATCATACAATCATGTCCCTCATGTGCAGGATTTTTGGGAAGATTGTTTAGATGAATATGAGGTCAAGAAGAGAGATTGGACGAGGATAGAAATAGATCAAATTGAAGCATTTAATTGACAATTGGACATTGAAGGTATAAAGGATGATGGTTCTGACTTAGTGGATCAAGTTTTCACTTCTTCAGTCCAAATGAAGCCTCTCCTACCAATCAATTGGGCTAAGAAGGAAGTAGTTGAAATTAGAGAAATAATAGTTTTTGTGTTCCAAAGAACAAAGAGGTGTTGATGTGATTTTTATGACTGCACCAATCAGCAGAACAAAGTTGTCTGAAGGCTACTCCATTCTCTCTTGATCAAAGTATTCCTTGCGCTAAGATTGCAAGAAAGTTCGCACGTTCAACTCCAAGGTTCCGAAATACTTGGAATACCCTTAGTTGGTTTGATGTGAATTGCTGTTTTCACGAGGGGACTTACACAATTGTTCAAGACACTTCCAGTTAACAGTAGATGGATGATTTGAAGGGGATTTTGTGCGTAAGATTTGGTGTTGAGAAATGAATTTTCCTAAAACTAATCGGGAATGTGCAAAATGTAAATAAGTGTAAGGGCCTAAGAAGTTTCTAGACTCTATTCTAAGATGGGACATGGGATCAATTTCAACAAGCTTCAACCAAACTCTGTTTCGCCTCATGCTGGACAACTTACACAAAGTAGGTGCAATCTTCAAAGGGATAGCAAGTAATTTTCAAGTTACAACCCAGCATCAAGATACCGTCAAAATGACACCTACCAAGGCATGAGCTACAACCGAAGTTAAGTTTATGAAATGCTCCAGTGGACCACACAAGACAAACTTGCCGTCAGCAAACCGCTAGTGGTATGGAATAAAATGAAGTTGTCTTAATCAATGCCACAAATCCACAACTATTATCTACTTGCATGAAATGGAAATGCTACTCTTAAACTACTCTACGCTACTTGGAGTTGAAGGGATGAAGAAACCTTGCTAGCTGTCCATAACAAAGACAAATTTCACCATCAATGAAAAGATCTTCTATTATGAAAGTGTTACACAACAATCTCTTACAAAAGTTTTCAAAGGAAAACTTTCCTTCTTCTCCACACTATGCTAAGCTATCAACTATCTCTCTAACAAAATGTCTACTCTCTGATGTCTCCTCTAATCTGATCTCTATTCTAATTTCTAATGAATTACAAATGAGGGGGACTCCCCCTTTTATAGATGGCCTAGTCCAATGGACAGCTGAGATTACAATCAAAAGAATGGCTAAGATTAAGCCACCTCAACCCTAACCCTAAAAACTGCCAGAATGGGGAGTGGTACATTAAATGAATCAAAGATTCCCACTCACTCCCAAAATAGTAAAGGCAATTAATGCCCACAATCAGTCTTCTAGAAGATCATCATCCAGTAGTGCATTCCGATTCTCCTTCTCTCTAGCTGCAAACTCAATGAACTTGGCAAGTATAGCCTCAACCTCCTGAACAAAAGCATCACCCCAGGCCTGATCAACTGCCTCCATCCGTGCCGAAATATTGGAAGCCTGCTGGAAAGCATGAGCAAGGTCTTCCATGAACTTTTCTGTTTCAGCACGAACTCCTGTAACCCATTTATCTGCCTCCTATGCCATCTTCCCCAACTCCAACAAGCCACCAATTGACTCTCTGGGTATTTCAGCTGGAAGTTCTATTGTTGGAATCTCCTGCCCAGAAGGACGAGACAACTGCTGCATATATCCTATCAAAGACTTATGCTCCCTTTTCAACTTCTTATACTTCCCTTCCTTTTTAAATAATCTGTCCTTGAGGGCATGGTAGGAGTTATCACATTCCTCCACAATATGTGCACCTGTGGGGCGTCCTAACTCCAAAGTTGTGACCACATAGTTCTCTGGCACTGCTTCGTCTCGATCACAATGAACCTGTGGCACCGCCATATGAAGGGTGCGAGAGCCATCCTCATCAGTTGATATTTTTGAAAATTTTCGTGCTCTCTTCTTTTGTGAAGGCGCGTTGATCCTGTTTAACAACTCTTCCATTTCTATTGCTATATCAATCTCTTCACTGGGGCTTCTTCTCATCCTATCTTTGAGCCAATCAGGTACTGTATATTGTATATCAAACGGCTGCTGTTCTTGTGCCTCTACTTCACGGACTTGTTCAACTTCTATATCATTCTGGTGAGGCTCATCGGCCTCAAGTGGCTGAGTATCTCCCGAAACTATATCATCATCGTCTAAAGCCACCTCTAACTCATGTTGAAACTGAGGGTCGGTAGCAATCCCCTTATCGGTCTGCTGATCATCTCTACTAGGTGCATTGACACTCTGGCCAACTGACTCTCTCCGTGGTGGCTGATTTTCTTCTTGTACCGCCTGCACCTGATTTAATGCATTTCTTTGATTAGCAAATAAAGAAACCTCCTGTATGCTTGGAGAATGTGTCTCCAATGGCGTGGGTGATTCAACTACAACTCTTGGAGGATCCGGCTGAACAGGGTCTTGTCGAATTGGCTCCTTCCTTCGAGATTCTGGACCTCGTGTAATTTGTTTCTTCCTGTTGGTGGTGGGTGTCCTGTGATCTCCCATCAAATTGTAAGTCAATGCAATCGACCTACTCTTCAATCTACTCACACGCCTGTCAACCCATGCTCTGGTAAATGTTAAGACTGGAATAGAAAGTGTGTCCAAGTCAGCAATCTCTGGTTCTGACCAATCCGGGAGTGGAAGTGGAGTATCTCTCACTGCCTCATAATCTGGATGGACAATGTTCATGTCCTCATCCACCTGGTCTGGTACCGGAATGACTTCTCACTCCCTAATCATGCCTATTGGCAACCTAGAGAACATTCTCTTCCTGACTTGTGCTTTGTCTGATGCACCAGCCCAATAATCCTCAATGTTTGCCTTATGTTTAAATTCCTCTGAAAGTACCCATCTAATATTGTTATGCAGATCATAGTGCTTTCTACTGGTGTGATAGGAAAAGTGATAAAATTGAAGCTCACTTTCAGCTTCTCTAGCTGCCTGCAATGAAAGACACACTTCATCTGAATTGCCCATGACAATTGGGAAGTCAACACCTCCCTTCTTCTTTTTCTTCTGAATTTTATCATAGGCAACCAATTGCCTAGATATCTCTAACATTAAAATTCTGTTGGTTGGGTACTTAGGTAGCCTATACGGATATGAAGAAAAGCCTTGCAGCCTTATATAAGAAAACTTTGGAAACTGTATAAACCAGCACCCATACCTTTCAATCAATTCTTGAGCTTCCCCCGAGATCTTGTGACGCATACGCTCTTGAAGTGTTCTTGTAATATGCATGGTAAAAGTGTCATTGACATGCTTGTAATGAGTAGTACTTGTCAAGTGCAGCTGCGGACAAGCCTCATGGATTTTGAATTGGTGAGAGCCACAACCAACAGACTCTTTGTATGAAATTCCTTTGTATTTCGTCATACGAGCCAACATGTAAATAATGTAGGAGCCCATATAGAATGTCTTCATTCTTCTCAAACTCAGGAGTTGCTCGTGCAAATTGTCACTGATCATTCCAGCCCAGTTGACATACTCCTTTCCTTCCAACATGAGGTTGATGTAATAGAACATCCATGGCTCAAAAATAAATGCCTGAGGGCAGTCTCCAACTCTGCTCAGCATCATAATAAGATCACAGTACTCCTGCTTCAAGTCATCTGATATAATTTGCCTTGGCAGCTTCGTACGAGAGGGCTTCGGTTTGCTCATCCAGTGAGTATTGATCGTCTTTGTACATCTCTCGAATGTAGAAGCATACATTCACTTCGCTCGCTCCCTCGATTTGTAAATCATATTCCTATGTGCTGGAATCCCAAAAGCTTCACCAATAGCAGCAGGAGTAAGGTTGGCGAGCACTTGACCATCTGGTGACAAAATTGATCTGTGATCCTTTTCATAGCAGTTGGCGCACTCCATCACCAGTTCCGAACACTGAATAGCCGGTGGGAAACCAACAGCTGCATATAATCCACTTCAAATGATGTTGTGTGAAGTGGCTGAAGGTTGATGATTACCAATTCCTAGCATCCGATTCTTGAAAGTCTCCAAGTTGAAAGAGCCCAAATTCGTGTCAGCAAGCTTGGCCAACTTCGAGGTAAACTTTGATTCTGGCATGAAAGGCTTGCTCAGCTTCTTGATGACAGCTTGCTTGGATGCACCATTGTTGTCCTTGCCAGTTTTTCTTGTTTCAGCCATCTGCAAAACAATAAACATCCATTAGCAAATTAACTTAGAAAAATAAATAAAATGTTTTGCAGGGGTGCCAGTCGACTTCAAGAAGTTGCAATATTATTTCTCATTTGCAAACCTCAACTTCTCCTTCAACATATTTCGAATTATCAACCACTTAGAAAGTCCCAACAACTTTGATACTTTCAGCAACTTCAATGAAACTTATCAAATTTCTTAGCTGGCTGTAGCAACTTCAGTATTTTAAGAAATCGGCCAACTTCAATTAGTAATTCCAGACTCTTGCAAGTTTGCACTTCTTCAACAATATTCTTTTCAAATCGAAAATTCTTCAATCAACTTTCAACTTGCACTGCAACTTCAAATCTCTCTGAGCAAAATTGAATCTTCAGCAACTCTAGACTCTTTAAAATTCGTACCTCAGCAACTTCAGATTTTTAAAACTCAGCTTCAGCAACAACTCAAGTTTCAGTCTTCAGAAAATTCCTCTTCAACAAGTTTCGAACTTTAACATCAACAACTTACTGCAACACTGGACTTAGAGCAAATTCGATTTTCCTCAACTGTGAAAAAGAATGAATGAATCTTCAGCTCTTATAGGAAAATTGAATTCTAGAAGAAGGCTAAGTTTAGCCAGTGTATTAAATCTCCACTACTCCATTTTAAGAATTCGAATTTTCCCTCTCTGGTATTTTTGACACTTGTCTTTCGACGTTAGGAATCTTAATCTTCTAGAAATTCAACTTTGACTGTCACATTTTTAATTCTCTTTCGAAAATGTTTTAATTTAAATTCATCTTTTAACAATTTCCATTCACCAGCCGAAGTTTTGTCTTGCAAATTTTAAATTTTAATCACCTCTGACGCTCTGGAAAATTCATCCGTGAAGAACTCAATCAAAATCATCTAGGCAATTCCCTTCGAATTCATCGTCTGGAAAATTTTATCTCGAAAACACATTTTATTCACTTTACCTTAGAAAATTTTAAATTGTCCCTTAGAAAAATTTCACAATTCGAGCACCGATTAAATTCTTCATCTGAAAGGCATTGGCGAAGTGCAGAAGACATAGAAATCCATTTCTCATCGAAGATCTCCAATACCCAGAAGAAAATTTTCTCCAGAACTTGTCGAATTCATGGGTATACAACGAACGGGTTCATTTAAAATTTAAAATTTTGAACCTTAGAAAAATAAATTTTTTTTAATCAGTTTAATCCCGTTCCTTCATCTTCGTGAACATCTTGTTGCTCGACTTTGAAATTTTAAATCCATCCCCGCAATGCCAAAGATCTTTGACTTCATCATCGTAAATTCGCTCGTCGTAATGAACCTGACCATTTTTTTTTGATTTTTCACAAATGATTACAATGCAACATGCACCCTAAGGTTAGCATAAACCAAAACGATGCGAAAGTAACTCTAACCAGAATGTACACCAGGATCCCGATGTGGGCAAGGTGTGAGCATTGGTCAGAGGATCTCAAAGGAAAATGCTGAACAAGAACTCTAACCCAGAGATGCGCCGGTGAACGACGAGCATTCGGTCAGAGGATCCCTATCTAATGCAATACTGAAAATTAGCTCAACACCAAGTATGTGCTACCCAAACCAGAATGGAATGAGGCAACCATTTGGTGGAGATTTAAAGAAATACAAATGCAACTTCAAATAAACTCAACACCCAGAATATGCTTTCAAACCCGGAGTGGGAATGGAGCTACCATAGGGCGGAGATGAAAGATATTACAATGCAATTCAACTGTAGATAGGCGGCAAGCCAGCCTCTTCCACTTATTCAGTGGGCAGTTACAAATATGAGATTAGCAAGAATAAGAAAGATGCTGACAGTACTACTGTTCAGCTTACAATATCAGAGATTTATCTGTTAAGCACAAGATAAGAGTGTTCCCAATGCTGCAACAAAGTACAATGCTTTCCTTAATACTCTCAATGTCTCTCCTTTCAAAACCTAACTCAAATGATAGATTTTATGCAAGCTGTTATGACAGAACCAAGACTGAAAATGATAACCAGCAGTACAGTAACTCAGTGAAATGCACACAACTCACTCAAAACTGACCCAAATGACTTCAAATCTGATGCAATAGACCCTCAAGAAGATGGCGCCTAGCTTAGTTATGAGAAGGGACAGCTAAAAGTGGCTATTAATTAATGGCACGGATCCCAAAGCACTCCAGAAAGTAGGGCTTTCAAGAAATGACGAATTTGCTTTATAAAATCAGAAACTTCATTAAAAATCCCACAAATTTGCAAGTAAGGTCGCCCCAAGTAGAGAAGATGATATGACCAACACCCAGAACAATATCTTTTTTTATTTTTGATATATGAATGAAACTTCGAATCAGCTATGATATTCAGCAACATCCAGAATATGATAGAAATGCAAGTACTCAGCTACAAAATGCAAGATCATCAAAACAATGCAAAACCTCACTACAAATTCACTCAAAACAAGCAAACCTCTCTACTAGGTGCTATCTCTCAAGCACGAAGTCGAGCCCAAGCTAGGAGGCATTCATTCCTCGAAGCAATCCAGCAACCATTTCGGCAGCATAACAATACTCAAGATATCAGATGTTGAAAATGAAGACCAAGACCTCCTTTTATAAACTTGTGATGACTTTCCAGAAGCTTCTAGAAACCCTAATTTTCAAATTTGAAGTAACTCCTTTTCCCTCCAAAGATGGCGTCCCTTTTCTCAAGGCAATTTAACTTTTAATTTATTTTAAAATCTTCACTTCATAAAAAGGCGTCCTCTTTTAAAGCATTGTTTTTGGCCTTAAGAAAAATATTAAATCATCAGCATGAGGCGCCACCCTTCCAAGTCCCCTTTTTAAGAACAACTTAAAGTTGTTTCACTAGACCAAGGGGTCACAATAATAAAATATAACATTAAAGTATAATATTTTAAAATCAACTGGATACCTCACCAAAAATGCTTCCCAAGGTCAAGATTGATCGAACCAAATGAACATACTGAAGATGAGAGCCAACCGAGTCGAAGCCAACAGGACCACTGCCAGAAATAGAATTTACTAAAAATAGTAAATTCTCGAAAGTGCTTAGAGTGCCAAACCGAAACCACCAACGCGAAGCTCTCAGAAAACCCAGAAGGAATCCGCAATCCAAGTTCAACATTTCCAAGTGCAAGCTCCGCAAAAGGACGAAAACATCCTCCAAGAAGTTTGGAAACCCTGATTCAAGCCTCTGCTTAGCCTATGAGTTCCCAAAAATAGGCTAAAACCAAATGAAGAGCGTAGGGCTAAATTGGGGACATTACACGTGCTTCAGGAAAAAATTCATCACCTCCATGTCTAGGCGTATTTTGTAAAGGAAGAAAATACTTTTGCCTTAGATAAAATTTTGAATTATTTTGCATTTCGAAATTTCGCCTTAGGAAAATCTATTCAACTTCATCCAGTTTACCTTGGTGAGAAAATTTTATTCACTTAGAAAATTTTCCTTTTAAAGCACATCATATTTGAATTCCAACGCCTAGCATGTTTTATTTTTTATCACCTCATAGGCTTAATATTCCCAACGCCTTAGCAATTATCATCTCACAAGTCTAGGCGCATCCCATACTTAGAAGAGAATACTTCACACTTCAACGCCATAGTCATTTCCACTCATTAACCTTACCACGTTTCACTCTACACTCACTTTTTACATGGCGCATACCACATGTGTAGGAGAAATAACTTTTACCACGCCCCCTTGTGACCATTCGACTTCCTTCCATTTGTCTTCACATGCCCTCACTTGGGCGCATTTGAGCATAAGAAAAGGATAACATTTCTAACGCCAAGCTTTGACTCTTTTCCCTTGCTAACTTTGGGTGCATTTTGCATGATGTGGAGGATGGGCGCAAGTTTGAGGTGGTGGAGGATGAAACACGTTGACCTCTTTGACTGCCTTTATGAACTTTGACCCCCCCTCTTAAGATGGGCGCATTTGATGCCTCTAGGAGGATGGAAGTTATACTTAGAAAATATTTTGCATGTCATCACCTTGAAGGCGCATTTGAAGGCATGAGGGGGATCAACATTTTCAACGCCTAGCTTTGACTTCTTAGACCCCTCCAAGCATGGGCGCATTTGGCTGTGTGAGGGATAAACTCAACACTTAGAAATTTTTTGAACATCCCTACCTTGCATGAGGGCGCATTTTTCCATAGGTGATGGATGAAACTTTTTACTTAGAAAATTTTATGTCTCTTCATCCTTGAGGGCGCATTTAGACAAGGCAGGAGGATGAAATCAACACTTAGGAATATTCCTAACTCCAACTAAAGATGGGCGCATTCTCATGGTGATAGAGGATGAAGTCTCAGACTTAGTCATTTTTTTTTTTTGTCTTCATCAGCTTCTTCGTGCTTTACTATAAATAGTAAGTCTTTGGTTCGCATATCTTAGAAGCTTAGATTGATTTGAAATTTTGAGCACTGGATCCACATGACTTCGCCAACCTGTTCACACTGCTATTCTGAGTTGACTTGCTAAAAATAGCATGTTTCTGGAGGTAGTTTGCTATTTATAGTAACTGCTTGTTTCTGATATCTCCACAACTCCAATTGACTTGAAATTCGAATGGCGTGCTCCTCACCACGTGACTTGCTTGCTGACATCAGCGCCTGCTGTTGACTTGCTATTTTTAGCTTGTTTTTGAAATGACTTACTATAAATAGTAAGTGCTCCATTTGACCTCAAATTTTATCAGCAGATAGCTTGGAAGACGCTGATCGCGGTGGCATACACCGGTTTTTTAAAAATCTGACTTTTTACCCCTCTTTTTGGGTCCCGAAGCTGGAAACCCTAATTTGTTATGCATGCATATCAAATGATCTCCATTTGTTCTCGTTTTTGTTGCATTGCGATTAACTCGTGATTCTGAAGTGCTGGGAGGCGGCTGCCGGGATGTATCTGCTAAAAATAGTAAGTTCCTAAATGAGTGACCATATCCGTTTGCATGTCACATCATTGCGAAGCTCTGAGCAAAAAACACATGAAGGAACGCTTGGAATTACACACACTAAAAATAGTAAGTGACTGGAATCTGATGAAATTTAGCTGAGAGTCTGCAGGACGCATATTGACATCAATGTTAGTCTTTGTTTTCAATTCATTCACTTCGTTTGACCCTAGACTGACCAGAAAGATGGAAACCCTAATTTTCAGACTTGGCCAAATTTTACGTTTAAGCTTGTAGACTGGAACGTCCCCGGAAGCCAGACAGTAGAAAAGAGACAGAAAGAGAGAGGGAGACGAAAACCAAAGCCCAAAAGACCAAAATGGAGCAAAAATTAGGGGTCCCCATTTTGAATGGGGCGATGTGTGAAAAGGTCACAACATCTTGCGACTCCATGGGAAAGTGTTGAAAAACACTTTAAGAATTGAATTTTGATTAATCTTCCTCAAACCATCATATAGAAAATATTTTGCATGTCATCACCTTGAAGGCGCATTTGAAGGCATTTGATGAAACAGGTTGACCTCTTTGACTCCCTTTATGAACTTTGACCCCCCCTCTTAAGATGGGCACATTTGATACCTCTAGGAGGATGGAAGTTATACTTAGAAAATATTTTGCATGTCATCACTTTGAAGGCGCATTTGAAGGCATGAGGGGGATAAACATTTTCAACACCTAGCTTTGACTTCTTAGACCCCTCCAAGCATGGGCGCATTTGGCTATGTGTGAGGAATAAACTCAACACTTAGAAATTTTTTAAACATCGCTACCTTGCATGAGGGCACATTTTGCCATAGGTGATGGATGAAACTTTTTACTTAGAAAATTTTATGTCTCTTCATCCTTGAGGGCGCATTTAGACAAGGCAGGAGGATGAAATCAACACTTAGGAATTTTCCTGACTCCAGCTGAAGATGGGCGCATTTTCATGGTGATGCAGGATGAAGTCTCAGACTTAGTCATTTTTTTTTTTCGTCTTCGTTAGCTTCTCCGTGCTTTACTATAAATAGTAAATCTTTGGTTCTCATATCTCAGAAGCTCAGATTGATTTGAAATTTTGAACACTAGATCCACATGACTTCGCCAACCTGTTCACACTGCTATTTTGAGTTGACTTGCTAAAAATAGCATGTTTTTGGAGGTAGTTTGCTATTTATAGTAACTGCTTGTTTCTGATATCTCCACAACTCCAATTGACTTGAAATTTGAATGGCGTGCTCCTCACCACGTGACTTGTATGCTGACATCGATGCCTGCTGTTGACTTGCTATTTTTAGCCTGTTTTCTGAAATGACTTACTATAAATAGTAAGTGCTCCATTTGCCCTCAAATTTTATCAGCAGATAGCTTGGAAGATGCTGATTGGTGGTATACACCGGTTTTTTAAAATTCTGACTTTTTACCCCTCTTTTTGGGTCCCGAAGTTGGAAACCCTAATTTGTTATGCATGCATATCAAATGATCTTCGTTCTCGTTTCTGTTGCATTGCGATCAACTCGTGATTTGAAGTGCTGGGAGGCGGCTGCCGGGATGTATCTGCTAAAAATAGTAAGTTCCTAAATGAGTGACCATCTCCGTTTGCATGTCACATCACTGCAAAGCTCTTGAAAAACCCATAAGGAATATGCAGACATACAAAGAAAACCCTGACATGCAAACCCTAAAAATAGCCTCGGAAGGCTGAACTCTGAAAGTTATCATCTCATTTTGCATGTTATACCATCGCGAAGGTCTCTGAAAACCCAGAAGGAATATGCAAACATGCGTAGAAAAACTCTGCATCTAAACCCTGAAATTGCTCTGGAAGCTGAACTGCTAAAAATAGCAAGTTGTCTGTTTTAGCTCAAATTTTGCTAGTGAGCAGCTTGATGTGCTCCGGATGCAGTGTGACTGTTAAAACTTCAAGAATGCTGAAGGAACGCCTGGAATTACACACTTACTAAAAATAGTGACTGGAATCTGATGAAATTTAGCTGAGTCTGCAGGACGCATACTGACATCAATGTTAGTCTTTGTTTTCAATTCATTCACTTCGTTTGACCCTAGACTGACCAGAAAGATGGAAACCCTAATTTTCAAACTTGGCCAAATTTTACGTTTAAGCTCGTAGACAGGAATGTCCCCGGAAGGTAGACAGTAGAAAAGAGACAGAAAGAGAGAGGGAGACGAAAACCAAAGCCCAAAAGACCAGAATGGAGCAAAAATTAGGGGTCACCATTTTGAATGGGGCGATGTGTGAAAAGGTCACAACAAGAGGTTGATAAGATCTAAAGCCTTTAAATCGATTGCCAACAAACCATCTACACAAGATGGTGCATCAAGGAAACAAAAATAAGTTGCCTATTTATCTAGCCCACCCATCGCAGTCACATACTCTACTAGATTGAAATCTATTGCAATTGAGGGTGGTTATGATGAAGACCCTAAAAAGGGGTTTGATTTGAAAGGTTTATGTGAAGGAGGAATCAAAAGCCTAGAGGAGGAAGCTAGAAGTGAAAAGACCACTTATTCAGAACAATGATGGTGGTTCTTTGGATCCCATCAATGAGCAACCATAGGTAACTTTTATTCTATCTTGCCCTTCATCATCACCACCTCATTCCTCTCCTATTTGTTCATGTCCTCATACATTCCCTCATTCACCCACTTCTCCTGCATAAACACCACCAATCAACACCAAGGTCGATTTAACCCTAAAGACTACTCAACCTCCTCTAACACTTAAGACTCAATTAGTCTCATCCTTGTCTTCTTAGCTCAAAGAGGTGGTGGCAAAGAAAAGAAAGCGCACTAAAATGGTAGATCCTAGTTTTGATACAATGGTGAGAGTGTTGCAAGTTGCTTCTCAGCCTAAGAAGGTTCACACAACTTCTAGGTTGATAATTTACTCTTCTTGTAGCAATCAATATGTGGAGATTGCAAAAGCTACAACTAACAAGAATGAAGAAGATACCATTGAAGCATATTACATCACTTGAACAGATTTAGGCCCATCTACATATGAAGGTGATACTCATAATGCCCAAGTGTCAGTTGCCAAGTTAGTGGGAAGATCATAAAAGGGGAACAAAGTGAGAGTACGATTGGAAGAGTAAATGAAAGCTCTAATTTCATATATCAAGTCTATCATAGACAACCTCCACGTAGCCTCTATATGCTTTACCTTCAACTTAATCCAACACACCTTTCAAAGGTATAGGTTCCTATATTATTGAGAAAATTGAAAAATATTAGGCTTATGGAAGGGCTATCGAATCTTGGGTTGAGAAAGTGATTCTCAATGGTCTTCTTTATATTGAAGAATCCATGAAGTTATATGAGCAAGTTCTAAATAAGAAAAAGGAAATTGAAGCAAAATCATATGCTGCATAAAAGGAGGATGCAATTTTTTATTTAATAATTACAAATATGCAGGAAATGATGAAAATGGATGCGAATATTCTGATTGCAGAGCAGGTATTCAATAAGCCTAAGGAGAATAATACTGTCAAATGGTTTAAGGGCATTTTGAAGCAATCCTTGGCTGAATTCAAGAGACTGATTAAATTTTGTGACTCCATTTTGATTGATATCCAAGTCAACTGTTTGGCTTTTGATGTTGATATTTTGGAGGAGGATGAAACCAACTTGTCAGGTGTTGCTATTGTAATAAATCTTTCAAGGACGTGGTTTTACAAGAATTATCTAACACCATTGATAGTAATAATATGGAAAAGCTGAGTAACATGTCTGTTGTCTTACTTATTTTCCAGAAAGAAGTTTCTGATTTTCATAGAAGAGTTGAAGAAATTAATGAGGCCTTCTTGACATGGAAGATATGACTCAGTAGCATGTCAATTCCAAATGGAAAAGCAATAGCAATATCAATAGCAATATACTTTATCTTTATATTTTGTCATGTCCCTTTCTCTAGCATAAGTTTAATGAAGACCCTTAGCCTATTTTTCTCAATTTTTCCTGTAACCTAATGGGGTGATTTAAAAGGTAAAATAATTAAATAATTAAATAGTTGTTTAAAAGTAACTTTGTGTTATAATTTAAAAGATGACTTATATTTAATTATTGAAGAAGTCATTATAAGTGAATGATTAAAGTGTCAATAGAACCAAGTTGCTAAAAGTGAGTGTAAATGACACTTCTTATTTTTATAATTTTGAGGGAACAATTAAGTAAAAGAAAACAATATTATATTATTTCCCTCAAAAATGTTATAAAAAGGAGAATAATTTTTAAAAGGGTCTTCTTGCTCATTCTATCAAATTTCATTTTTCCAAAATTGAACTTGAGTTCTTCTTTCTTTCTCGAGGATGAAAGCCCTCTGGTATTGTTGGTTTCGAGGACGAAAACCCTTCTAGTCTTTCAATACAATTCTGCACAGGGATAGCCATTGTGCTCAAGGTGATAAAGATTCCCAATTTTTTAGTTTCTTGAATTTGATGTGAAGTTTTTAGTGATTTTCTAGTATACATTTGTTTCCTTTCAGTTTGATGGTTATAGTTTTGATTTGAAGGTGATTGATTATTTATTAGATGCTTTGAAGATATTAACCTCATATTACAAGTTGTCACTCATATTTGGCCATACTAGTTGCAGCCATGAAGCTGGTTGTACGCTTGCAAGAAGCTGGATACAATTTGTGTAGACCGTACAAATGATATTTTAGTACTAGTTGTTACTGATTTTTCCTCAAATATCAAGTTACTGCTTTCCATGTGGTCCATACCAGATTGAGGACCAACTATACACATGCAAGTGGGAGAGGGTAAATAAAATATAATGTTGTGTTTCCTTTAGAACAACAGTCACAATCTTCTGTACCATTTAGAGTTTTAGCTCAAATCTGGCTGTACTTCTACCTAGTAGGTCATACATCTGATACATGGCCGTACAGCCCAACAAGTAGACATTATTTTTAGTCTATAGTTTGGTCCTTCTTGTTGATGTGATTTTTGTGACCGCACCAATCAGCAGATTAAAGTAATCCGAAGGCTACTCCATTATCTCTTGATCAAAGAATTCCGTGCGCTAAGATTGCAAGAAAGATCGCACGTTCAACTCCAAGGTTCCGAAATGCTTTGGAATACCCTCAGTAGGTTCGTTGTGATATGCTGTTTTTACCAGGGGACTTACACAATTGTTCAAAAGGTCTGCAGTTGACAACCAGTTAATGATTGGAAGGGGATTTTATGCGAATGATTTGGCGTTGGAGTATGAATTTTCCTAAAACTAACTAGAAATGTGCGGAATGTAAATGAGTATAGGGATAAGAAAACATATGTTGTATCAAAGACAAGACGCGTGATCAATTTCGGCAAACTTCAACCAAACTCTGCTCCACCTCACGTTGGACAGCTTACACAAAGTTGGTGCAATCTTCAAGGGGATAGAAAGAAATTTTCAAGTCACAATCCGGCATCAAGACACCATCAAGATGACGTATACCAAGACATGAATTATAACTAAAGTTAGGCTCATAAAATGCTCTAGTTGACCACACAAGGCAAACTTGCCGTCAGCAAGCTGCTAGTGGTATGGACTAAAACGAAGTTGCCCCGATCAACACCACAAATCCACAACTAACATCTACTTGCATGAAACAAAAACTACGCTACTTTAAGCTACTTTACTTCTACTTGAAGTAGAAGGGATGAAGAAACCTCGCTAGCTATCCATAACAAAGACGAATTTCACCATCAATGAAAGATCTTTTATTATGAAAGTTTTTCACGACAATCTCTTACAAAAGTTTTCAAAGGAAAACTTTCCTTCTCCTCCAAACTATGCTAAGCTATCAAGCTATCTCTTTGCTCTAACAAAATGTCTACTCTCCACTGATCTAATTTTCTACTTCTAATAATGTACAAATGAGGGGGACTCCCTCTTTTAAAGATAGCCCAGTCCAATGGACGGCTTAGATTACAATCAAATAAATGGCTAAGATTAAGCCACCTCCCTAAAAACTGCCAGAATGGGTAGTGGTACAATAAATGAATCAAAGATTTCCACTCACTCCCAAAATAGTAAAGGCAATTAATGCCCACAATCAGTCCTCCAGAAGGTCATCATCCAGAAGTGCATTCCCGTTCTCCTTCTCCTTGGCTGCAAAATCAATGAACTTGGTAATCACAGCCTCGACCTCCTGAACTGAGATAGGTGGAATATGATCCAGCTGAAACTCTAACACCGTGACTGACTGCCCGTACCGTGTGCAAGATTTTCTCCAAGCAGCTAAAGCATCCTGAGTACTCTGAATCAGGCTCGAGAAAGTCGAAATGTTTTCAAAGTCATCCTGCACAAAGGTCTTCACCTCCGAAAAGAAAGGTAGCAGTCTACTCCTCAATCCATCAGTAGTCACCTCATTAGGTTTCAGCCATCTAGCAAAGATTGCCTCCAAGGTGTTCATGACTCCATCAATGATGTTCGTCATAGCCTTCCTGACTTTAGTTGAATCTGCCTGAGTTGCATCAAAGAATCCATGCCTTGTGACTACTGAAGAGTACCATCCAGCAAAATTGTACCTATCACCCTCCTGAATAACTCCTCCATCAATCAACATCTGCAAAGGAGTATACATCAATGCCTCTAGACGCTGAATAACTTTGCTCTGATAGACAAAAGCATCACCCCAGGCCTGTTCAACTGCCTCCATTCGTGTCATAATGCTGAAAGCCTGCTGGTAAGCATGAGCAAGATCTTCCATGAATTTTTGTCTTGGCACAAACACCTGTAACCGATTTGTCAGCCTCCTTTGCCATCTTCCTCAAATCCTTTAAGCCACTGATTGATGCTCTGGATAACTCGGTTGGAAACTCAAGTGTTGGATTCTCTTGCCCACAAGGACGAGATAAATGTTGTATGTATCCTATCAACATCTTATGCTCCTTCAATTTCTTATACTTTCCTTCAATTCTGAGCAATCTATCCTTGAGCGCCTGATAGGAGTTATCACACTCCTCAATAATCTGTGCACTTGTAGGACATCCTAACTCCATGGTTGTGATCACGTAATTCTCTGGCACTGCTTCATCTCGATCACAATCAACTTGTGGCACAGCTACATGAAGGGTACGAGAGCCATCCTCATCTGTCGAGATCTTTGAAAATTTCCTAGCTCTCTTCTTGGGTGGAGGCGCGTTGATCCTACTCAAAAATTCCTCCATCTCAACCGCTAGATCAGCCTCTTCACTGGGGCTCCTTCTCAATCTATCTCTTAGCCAATCAGGTACAACCTACTATATAACAAATGGCTGCTCCTCTCTTGCCTCTACTTCACGGACTTGTTCTACTTCAATTTCATTCTGGCAAGGCTCATCGGCCTCTAATGGCTGAGTATCTCCTGAAACTGCATCATCCTCTAAAGCCGCCTCTAACTCACGCTGGAAGTGTGTATCAGTAGCAGTCTCCTCATCTTCCTCTAGCTGATCATCTCTAGTAGGCGCATTAACACTTTGGCCAACTGACTCTCTCTGTGGTGGCTGATTTTCTTCATGAACCTCCTCTTGATTCAATGCATTTCTCTGATCAACGAAAAGAGAAACCTCCTGTATACGTGGAGAATGTGTCTCCAATGGCGTGGGTGATTCTATCACAACTCTCAGAGGCTTCGGTTGAACTGGCTCCTTCCTTTGAGATTCTGGACCTCGAGTAATCTGTTTCTTCCTGCTGGTAGTGGATGTCCTATGATCTCCCATCAAGTTGTAAGTCAAAGGAATTGACCTACTCTTCAATCTGCTCACATGCCTTTCAACCCATCCTCTGGTGAA
Source organism: Sequoia sempervirens (assembly GCA_007258455.2). Lineage (NCBI taxonomy): Eukaryota > Viridiplantae > Streptophyta > Pinopsida > Cupressales > Cupressaceae > Sequoia > Sequoia sempervirens. The sequence continues at coordinate 29,957 of VDFB02065615.1, forward strand.
AGTCATGACTGGAATGCAAAGCGTGTCCAAATCAGCTATCTCTTGCTCTGACCAATCTGGGAGTGGAAGCGGCGTGTCTCTCATTGCCTCATAATCTAGATGGAGAACATTCATGTCCTTGTCCACCTGATCTGGCATTGGAATGATTTCACACTCCCTGATCATATTCAATGGTAGCCTCGAGAACATTCTTTTTCTAACTTCAGCCTCATCTGATGCACCAGACCAGTAATCCTCAATATTTGCCTTATGCTTGAACTCTTCTAACAGTATCCATCTGATATTGTTGTGTGGGTCATAATGCTGTCTGCTGGTGTGATAAGAAAAATGAAAGAATTGAAGCTCATTTTCAGCTTCTCGGGCTGCCTGAAGTGAAGGACACACCTCGTCTGAATCCCCCATGACAATCGGGAAGTCAATTCCTCCCTTCTTCTTTCTCTTTTGAATCTTATCAAAGGCAACAAATTGCCTAGATATCTCTAACATCAAGATTCTATTGGTTGGGTACTTAGGCAGCCTATATGGATATGAAGAAAAACCTTGCAGCCTGATGTAAGAAAATTGAATAAATTGAATAAACCAGCACCCATACCTTTCAATTAACTCCTGAGCTTCCCTCAAGATCCTATGATGAGTCCGCTGCTGAAGTGATCTCGTTATGTGCATGGTAAAGGCATCATTGACACGCTTGAAATGGGTGGTACTTGTTAGGTGCAACTACGGACAAGCCTCATGGATTTTGAATTGATGAGAGCCACAACCAACTGGCTCCTTGTAAGATATTCCCCTATACTTTGTTATACGAGCCAGCATGTAAATAATGTAGGAGCCCATGTAGAATGTCTTCGTCCTCCTCAAACTCAGGAGTTGCTCATGTAAATTGCCACTAATCATCACAGTCCAGTTGATGTGCTCCTTCCCTTCCAGCACAAGGTTGATGTAATAGAACATCCATGGCTCAAAAATAAATGCTTGAGTGTAGCCTCCAACTCTGCTAAGCATCATGATCAGGTCACAATATTCCTGATTCAAATCATCTGATATAATCTGCTTCGGAAACTTTGTACGAGAGGGCTTGGGCTTGTTCATCCAGCGAGTGTTGATCATGTCAGCACATCTCTCGAATGTTGAAGTATACATTCGTTCAGCACGTTCTCTTGTCTTGTAAATCATCCTCTCATGCGTTAGGATTCCAAAAGCTTCGCCGATAGCTGCAAAAGTGAGGTTGGCGAATACTTGACCATCTGGTGAAACAATAGATTTGTGATCAGGCTCATAGCAATTAGCACACTCCATCATCAACTCTGGACACTGAATAGCTAGTGGGAAACCAACAACTGCAAATAATCCACTTCGAACAATATTGTGCGAAGTGATTGAAGGACGGTGATTGCCAACTCCCATAATCCGACTTTTAAAAGCCTCCATGTTGAAAGAGCCCAAATTTGTATCAGCCAACTTGCTCAACTTTGAAGTGAATTTTGACTCTAGCAGGAAAGGCTTGCCCAGCTTCTTGATAATAGCCTGCTTGGATGCACCATTGCTATCTCTGCCAGTTGCTCTTACTTCAGCCATCCTGCAAAATAATAAATAACCATCAGCAATTAACTTAGAAAAATAATAAAATAACATGGGGCTGCCAGTCGACTTTAAGAATTTGAGAAGTGGCAACATTCTATTTCATCTGCAAACCTCAACTTCTCCTTTGGCAACTTCAAACTTTCAACACTTAGAAAGTTTCTAAGCAAGCTTCAACAACTTCAACTCTTAGCAAATTTTCTAAGTTGGCTGCAATAACTTCACACTTAGATAAAATCGGCCAACTTTGCTTTCAGCAACTCCTCAGCACTTAGACTTTTAAATTCACACTTCACAATGTTCAGCTTCAAACAATCTTCTTCTTCAAATCGAATTGCTTCAATACTCAACCACAAACTTTCCTCTGCAAGCTAGAATCGGACTTCTTCAGCTGGTGGAAAAAAATGAATAAACTTTCAGCTCATATAGGCAAGTCGAATTCTAGAAGGGAGCCAAGTTTAGCTAATTCATTAAATCTCCACTACTTCACAGCAGGAATTCGAATTTCCCTCTTTTGGCAGTTGCAACACTTGTCACTTGGCGTCTAGAATCTTGACCTTCTAGAATTTCAAAGGATTCATTTTGACTGGCGCACTTAGCATTTAAATTCATTTTGAAACATTCACTTCAAATTCACTTTTTAAGAAATTCAATTCACCAGCTGAAGCTCTGACATTTAATTTTATTCATCTCTGACTCTGGAAGATTCATCTCACGAAGAATTCGATTAAATTCATCTAGGCAATCCATTTCAAATTCATCATCTGAAGCAATTTATTTTCGAAAACACATTTTGTTCACTTTGCCTTAGAAAATTTTTAAATTTTCCTTAGGAAAATTTCATAATTCAAGTGTCGATCAAATTCTCCATCTGAAAAGCCTTGGCGAAGTGCAAGAGACACTAAAATCCACTCCTTGTCAAAGATCTTCAATACCCAGAAGAAAATTTCCTTCAGAACGTGTCGAACTCATGGGTCTACAACGAAGGGGTTCATTTAATTTTTTTGAATTTTGAACCTTAGAAAAAGTATTTTCATATCAAATTTAATCTAGTCCTTCATCCTTGGGCGTATTTTCCTGCTCTGACTTGAAATTTCTCATCAACCTCGCAAAGCTGGCATCCTCTGACTTCCTCACTGGCAATTTCATTCATGCCTCTGAAAAAAATTTCACATCTTTCTCCAACTTGGGTGTATTTTTCCTAAGGAAGTGAAATTAGATATTAACACTTACGAAAAATATTTCAAAAATCCTTTTAGGCGTCAAGGAAGAACTTGAATCTTGCCTTAGAAAATTTCCCCCATTCATCTTCAATCATTTTGCCTATGAATTTTTTTTTTTATCAACACTTAGCATAATTTTCTTCAATGCCTTAACTTTCTTTTTAAATCCATCGACCTTATTCTTGCATGGGGTGGAGGATTTCACATTAACGCCTTAGTCATTTATTCCATTATCAATTTTACCTTTCACCTTGTCTTCAACGCCTTAACTTTCTTTTAAATCCATCAACCTTATTCTTGCATGGTCGCATTTCACACAATGAGGTGGACTTAACTTCAACGCCATGGGTTATTCTACCTTGCGTGTACACGTTTTGTCTTGACATGCCTACATTTGGGCGCATTCAAAGGGTGGTGGTGGTTAGTCAACACTTTGTCTACTTCTTTACTTGGGCGCATTTCCTACCTTGAGGAGGATGGGCGCATTTAGCATATGTAGAAGGATAAATACCAACGCCTTTGACCCTTCTTTGACTTCTTCAAACATAGGCGCATTTAGGACCCCAAGGTGGATTAAAATTTGTCTTTTCTTGGCTTGCATGGGCGCATTTCATATGTGCTGGAGGATGAAACGCCAACGCCTTTGACTCTTTGACCTTGCTTGCACATGGGCGCATATAGAGGGGGGAGGTGGACGAACTTCCATACTTAGGCAATTTCCCACTTTCACTAGTTCTTCCTTGGGCGCATATCATACAGGTAGGAGAATGAACTTTAACACTTGGAATTTTCTTAGCCACCACCTTGCATGGGCGCATTTAGCATGTGTAGCAGGATAAACCTCATGCCTTAGAATATTTTTAAACATCTCCACTTTGAAGAGGGCGCATTTAGCCTATGGAGGAGGATGAAACTTTGACTTAGAATTTTAACACCTTCATCCTTCCTTGGGCGCATATGGGGGTACCTGCAGGATATTCCAACGCTTAGCATCTTTTTCAATCACCTTCTAACTTGATGAGGGCGCATTTTCAGGGTGGAGCAGGATTTTGTTCAAACTTAGCCATTTTTCTTTCTTCTGCTAGCTTCTCCATGCCCTACTATTTATAGTAAGTCCTTTAATTCTCACACTTCTGAAGCTCGGATTGATACGGAATTTTAAGCACAGGATCCTCATGACCTACTTAGCCTGTTCACACTGCTATCTTGAGTTGGCCTGCTATTTATAGCACATTTCTGAAGGTGGTTTACTATTTTTAGCAACGACCTGTTTCTGAGACCTCCACAACTCCGTTTGACTTGAAATTTGAATGACGTGCTCCTCATTAGATGACTTGCCCGTTGACATTGGCGTCTGACGCTGGTTTACTATTTTTAGCTAGTTTCTGGAACGCCTTACTATAAATAGTAAGTGCTTCGATTGCTTTCAAATTTTACCGGTGGATAGTTTGAAAGATGCTGAACGCAGTGGGATACACCGATTTGCGAAAATTCTAACATTTTACCCCTCATTTTGGGTCCCGAAGCTGGAAACCCTAATTTGACTTGCATGTATATCAAATGTGTAATGTCCCCTTTCTGATGGAAACACTTAAACTTGGAATCTTACATTCAAAACATTTCTCAAAGAAACGTTAGAAGCGCTAGGGTTCAATAAGTTTCAATGATAGTATCTATTAAGATATAAATATTTCATTCTAGTCAAAGGATTATTCATTTCCTTCACTATGGGTGATTCTTCTATAGCATGTTTCATAAGTATATTAGGGTAGATATTAACATCTTTCTAGAACCGATAGATGGAATTCTATTATATCACTTATCTTCATGGTGAATGAGTAGAGACATTATTACTTATAAGGCTCAATAATTCCTATAAGCATTATTATTGCACAATCACGAAAATATATATATAGTTTGTATAAATATGTATGTGTCGTTATCTCTAATTGACCTCCATTTATAAAATATATGTCATAACCTCTATATGAATATGAATAAAGATATGTATATGTATTCTATTTAAATATGCGTATATCATTATTTCTAATAAATATTTATATATCATTATTGTAATATATATAAATATAAATGAATATATACCTATGTATTTGTGTAAGTATCTATACTTACTGCTCACTGCCTTAACAGATTTCTGATTCTGTGCAGATCATAGATACCTCAGTGATAATTCCTTTCTTCCATATTCTCTTTCTTTATTTTTCTGATGCTTTCTCTATATTCCTTCCTCTTTCCCAACTCTTCTTTTATATCTCCCTTCATCTCATAAAATCGTGTTCCTTTGGGAGGGACACGCCTTTTAGGGCTAACCCTATTCTCTCACCCCAGACGAGCTCCTTCTTTCTTTCCCAGCGATTTAGTTCTTCCTACCTTCTATGCTTCTTTTTGGTATGGAATATATTCCTTTCTCCATTCGATGCCCATCTTAAATACTCTTCTTTGGAGAGAAGAGATCGTACCTTTTTGGAAGGTTGCTGCCTTCCCAATCGCTGTCTCTTAAAGCAATTTCTTCTTAAGTTTAATCGCTGCCTATGCAGCAGTTAATAGCTTTACATAGATGCCTTTTAATATATCTTTTATTTCTATTATTGTCTATCTTTATTATTTGTTATTCAATATGTGTATATATTTGTATGTACATTTTATTGTATTTATATTTATATTTATTCATTATTATGTTTGCAAGATAATAAGATTTATCAAAATAGTATTAATGACTTATATGGTAATTAAGATTTGATAATGATATTTTAGATTATAAATAATGATTATTATTTTATATTTAGTTTCATATATATATTTATATATTTGATTTGTTATTATTTTAGAATTTACAATATTATAATGACCTTAAATTACTAATGTTATTTGTTTATATTTTATATTCGGTAATTATAACATTATCTTTGGATAATTATAATTATGATTATATTGCCAACATCCTTATATATGTTTTATTAATTTATTTATTTCTCAATACTTTATATCTTAGTGACACAATTTCGGGGGACATGACAGTCCGCCCTGCCCAAGATTGCTTGTCCTCAAGCAATCTCAAACTTGAATTACAGCTAATCTACTAAGAAAATCTTTTTAAGCACAAGTGATTATGAACACACATGGTGTAGCTATGTTGAAACCATGCAAAGGTCATATGCAAGTCATACACACAAACACTCTGGCTAAATATGCATCATTACATCAGACATAGAGAAGATATTTCAAGCATGTAGCAATTAACAGCATACAATAGGAATACATATAATCACTCATCTTGAATACATACCATACATGGAGCAAATTCACATACATGAAATAGTCACAAGGTATGCACATAAGATATTGTAAGTCACAATCACAACAGTAATGAAGCCAGTAGCATACAAAGGAAGAGAAACATTTGAAAGGCACATAGTCTATACAACAGACACATAATCACTCGCAAAATATGATACATACAAGTAAGGCATGTTAATTCACTCGAGGAATGCAAATACAGTCGAAAAAGTATACAGGTTGAATCAAAGTATACACTCAAGAAATAGAACATTCATAATAGAAATATTCACATGTTGAAAACATGCTAAAGCACATCAGGCATAAAGCAAGTATGTAAGACATGAGGCGCACTTATTAAGATATGAATCATACATTTGAACATACGAAAGCAGTAAAGCATGAAGTACAAGTATGGATGGAGCATACATCAACATAGATTTGAATACATAAAGCATGAAGTATACTCTTGAATCTATCAAGCATGAGGTATGCTTGTCAATCGCAAGTAGAAAGTAGACATGTCGAAAACACACTAGTCATGAAAGACACATTAGAAAGTTATCCACAGAGCAGTCATGACAAATATGCATACAAGATACAAAGCATAGAGCAACATGAATACATGTATGAAGCATAAACACAGATTACACATGAAGCATGCAAATACTTAAAATGTACACAGTGTAAGTCAAATGCATACAAAGGCAACAAGCAATAAATTACACGCAAGGCATATAAATCATGTAGTTATACAAGAAATACGCATAGAGCACATAAACTCAAACAAGGTATGCAATGTGTAAATACTCATAAGGTAGGAAACAATATAAATACACTTAACAGATACTAACAATCACATACAAAGCATGAATTACACAATCATACACTTAAGAATGAAGTAGACATGTATATCAGTCATGAAGTGAGCAAGTAAGATGCCAACCAAGACACAAACACCCAAATACTTCATCATGAAGGATACACTTAAATTCAAAGTCAC